>DVPR01001494.1:0-10790 GCA_018239345.1 Oxynetra stangelandi | reverse complement strand
TACATATACGTTTACAATACTACAGACGCACTATACAGGTTGATGCAATATTTTGTGTAGTTTATCTATCAATGTTTCACCCAACTGTCGATATCTATAAAGAGAACTTATATGCTCTTTAGTCTTAACACATCTTTGGCCACTCAGTAAACATTTATAAAGCAGTGGGTGGTATTAATGTATTCATAGTGTAGCCCAACACTCTCAGATTTCCTTTTATCTCGGTCCCTTCAGAGCTCTCTAAATAATGTGCGGAATTAAAAAGAAAACTCATATAAGTGGTTGTCACACAGGTTTTAATTAAAAATTAACAATTAATTCTAGAACATACATATCACACACAGATAGGAATAACATACATGCATAATTAAATGTAAATGTAATGTAATGGAAATTAAAGCTAAGAAAAATTTCTCCCATTTAAATGTGACCAACTACTCCGATCTTTCAATATAAATGTGTAAACAATAAATTTAAACGATACAATATATACAGTTTGAGTGTAATATATAACTTACATCGCTTTAAATATACTTAAAAACTAGCGTATGTGGTCATATTGCTAGTATTACTACACGAGCCACTAAATAAACTTCGAGCCTGTCTTCACGTTCGAATCTTTTAAGTGTAAGCAGAATATGATTAGCAATTCAGAGGACCTTCAAAGTCTCCTACTATGAATTGAATTCGCCTACGAATTGTAATAAAAACCAACAAAGCAAGAACGGTCGAACATACAAGAAACGAAGCGCCTGACTTGTCTGAACTAAGCATATCGCTTCTAATATTTCAGAATATCCATCTCAGCATATCCATAATATCTATCCCATATCCATCTCATCCATACATTCGGCATATCCAACACTGCCGGTTTATGAATATGTATATATCTATTATAGTCGTAAAATCCCTTGTTCATGTCATATCCCAATAAAACATGTAGGTACATCGCAAAGTACATTCGGACCAAAAAATAAGATTGATGAAACGCCAGAGAGAATTTCCAAACGATTTTCCTCATGACTAGGATCAAGGTAATCGGGGTGATTCAAGAATAAGATGAATATACTCGGCGGAAATAATATGGTGGTTTGCTGCTGATCTCTTTATTTAGAGCAATATATATTTATTTTAAAGGAATGCAACCGCAAGCTTTTGCTTACAACTTCTCGCTACGAGTTTCCGGACGCTTCAAGGTTTCCTATAGAATACAGACACCCTTCCAAACTCGAAACTAGTTAAACGAATTTGCACCTAGATATTATTCATATAAAGACGTTTTTATACTTGCTAAAATATTCCGTGTTTATCTACCTTTATGAAGAAGCGAATAGCTTATCTTGGTCTTGCAACCTCGAAAATCATGCGGTGTTTCACGTCGTTCCCTACCGACCGAGATGCGGTTCTGCTTGCGTACTTCCGCCAAGAGCTTTATTGTTTGAAGTTATGCTATTAATTAGCTAACAACCAATTGTATTGAGGAAGTTTTGTTCAATAATTTTTTTAATCAAATAAACAACTTGAGACGTGTAGCATGCGGCTATGTTATTTCGAATTAGGCAAGATTTGCGTGTGCTGTAGTAATTAGAATAAAGATAATCATACTCAAATACTCACATATAAATATATAATTATGTGGAGAAATGTTTTTTTACACCGACAGACAGGCCAAATGTTTGTATTCATCACACAATTATTTGTTCTGGACGAAAAACGAACCCAAGACGCGTAGCGAAGCAGTTAGCTTAACCACTGCACCAATGGGCTAGTCGTTGACTAGACAATTAGAAACTAAAAAAAACATGAAATTCACAAGCATACAAAAAATTTATAGCTTTTTAATTTTATTTAATGTAATTACTACAAGTGTATTTATAAGAAGTATCGAGTGAAAAAACGTGTTCATTACATTTTATATTTTATATGTTTCTATTCATAAAATACTATTCATAACGTATTCATACAATAACATGATTTATGTAAAACAGGATCTGTCTGACCTTTTATGGTCGGTTAAATTATTGGACGAGTTTATGACAAGACGCTTAATATCCTTGTATAAAAAAATAACATTAGTTCAATGTAATTGTCTATATCTAAAAATATATATGAATGTATATTCAAATGTGTATTAAGGCATTTAGCGCGTAGATACTAAACAATTTAACGAAGTTAGCGCAGCTGAATACGATACCTATAATGAAATAACTTCCCAACTAATATTATGATCGAATTATGTGAACGCAAACTCGGTTGTAATGCCATTAAATTTAATTATTGTTCTCAAAACTTCGGATCGTGGAACAGTGTAAGCTGTCGTATCTTACAAAACTCATTCTATACTTAATGTTTTTTTTTATCCGGAAAGATAGGCTCCAGTCGTGACTCGGTGTCGCCAACCAGAGTGGATTGTTTGTTGTTGTTGGTTGGCTGGCTATTGTTTCTCACAGCCCTTGATCACAGTTCGATATACAATCCTACTGAGAAAGGTTAGGATGTAATTTATGGTGGTGTGTTATGTCTCATCTGGGTGTGGCTTAGGGTTGACAAGATGAAAGCCGCAGTTGGCCATTAAAGAAGAAATCCTTACATAGAAATTCCTTACATATTAGAAATCCTTAAGGTGTGTGAAGTGTCAACCTGTAATTGCCGCGGGTCGTTGATGCAGTGGTTAGTGGTCGTGGGTTTGAATCCCGTGTAAGAGAAATATTTGTGTGATAACCAAAAGTATTTGTTATATGTCTGGCTGCGTAAATATATATACATATAATTATATATGTATATATGTGAGTGTGGGTGTGTGTGTGTGTGTGTGTATGTAGTCCATCAGCTGTCTTATTACCATAACACAAGCATTGCTTGAGTGTTCATAATGGGAGCAGATGTCCGTGTGTAGAGATGTCCCGAGATATTATTATTACACCCATAAAAAGGGTTGAAGTTAAAATGACGTCATAAATAAAACGATCACGTCCTTACGACGTCCTTGTGCATATCTTTCAAATAAAGCACGACAAATTTAATGATAAAGTTTAAATTTTTAAGTGATGTATAAAAAAACATCTGCGTCCACCACGTCAAGCCAGTCTGGAATTTGCATAGAAGCTCACTATCAATTCGTTCATACGAACAAAACACACGTAAATACAAATACTAATATATAAAAATAATAGTCAGTGTTACTCATATATTAATTTTAATTTTTCCATTTCCGAAATTTCATTTGAAATTTTCGCTTCACTATAGCTAGTTTTTTTTTAATTGGAAATTTTTATTTGAAAGTGTGACTGCGACACGATGACTAATGGCTTGTCAACGAGCCATCAATTGCATAATGGCCAAGCAATTTCGAATATAGCAAATGAAAATTTGTGAGTAGTTACTGAACTGTGAAAATTGCTGCAATTTTATTAACAGGCCGATCATCTGTAGAAGGTTAGATATCTTTATCTATTTACTTTAACTAAGTGACTACAACTTTCATTTAACTTTGAATTTCATATTATAATGCTTAGGTTAAATGACATTACCAATTTAAACAAATTAACGGTACTAAATGGCATCACTTTTTAAATTTTACGTTGAACTCCATATTACGATACTCGATTGATTGGCATATTAACCTATTATATTTTACATTAATAAATGGCACTTATTTTTTAATTTAATGTTTAAATCCATATTCTATTAAATTGCATTTCCTATTTATTTTAACGTTAAACTTCGTTATGATATTCGCCTCTGGAAGACTCCGTGCCATGCGTATCAGCTGTTAAGAAGCAGTGCATGCATAGATGCATGCTACAATTGGAAAGAAGTTAAAAGCGAAATTACAGAAGTATCAGGCGTTGTACTTGTAACTCAACTGAATGCGTTGAATTGATAAGAGGGATCTTTAAGTGGTTTAAATTAATGCTGAGCATGCGCATGGTCCACATTGACCATTGGACATCAGATGTCTTTCATATTACAGCTTAATCCAATAAAAATATGTAATAAATACACCAATCGTTATACACTTGTCGTTGTTGTAAAGGCTGTCCAAAAATTTAAAGATAAAAATTATCTGTTGTATACAAAATTATAAAATGCACATTTTTTTTGGAGCATACCATTCAAACTAAAGGTTTTGCGATAAACCCAATATAAGTATGGCCACGATATATATGGCTGTACCAACGGCGGGCTGTGATGTCGCTATGTTAAAAAATCCAATGCAGTAAATTTGAAAAGATGGCGCTGTATGACGTCAAAGTACCTTTTGACGTCATACAGCGCCATCTGATCCCAATGTCAGCGGAGCGTGTTCTGCAGTAACCAGACGTCTGATAAACTATAAACATGCATATAAATATATAAGTACTTTAATATAAGGTATTATATTCCAACATTGCGGGACCGTTTAATGTTGTCCACAAGATACAATTAATCACTAAGGATACTTTTAACACTCATTATTCAGAGTTCTTTGTTATAAGAACATCCATCAATCAATGGACTGTATTCATGGACTAAAGTGTTTTATTAGTAAGCTGTATTCTTATTCCTAAGATGAAAGCTTTGTACTCCTGGCGACATATCTACATCCGAGTATATAGAGTGACTTGCAGATAAAGGTTGTTAGGAATACGTATAAATGATTTTGCTGCTACGCAATGAAGCCTCAACGGTGCTAATTAATGCTAATTGCTTAAGCTGCTAATTACGATATGCCTTTGATGTGAAATTCGATGTCTTTTTAAGATTAAACTCTCTGAAACATAATTTCTCTTAATTTTACTTTAAGGTAAAAGGATACCATTTTACAATAAATTAAAACACGAGTCAGCCGTAAATGTTTTATATCTGATTATATTTAGACACTAAACGCATGGAGTTTTCTTTGAAAGCCAAATTCAAGTAGTATTATTAATACATGCTTTATTTCATTTTAAAATTAGGCGATTTAAAAGTGCTTTACTAGTCACATTTTTTGCGCAGAAATAGAACCATTAATATATGACAATAAACTTTAAATAAATAAATAAATAATTAAAATACCTTTTGTCACTAGATTGCACTGTGTAAATATCGTTGAAATATACTTATATAAATACAAATTTTGTAATTTTAGACCATAGTAATACAACAAGAAGATCCAATAATGACTTTCTCATAAAAACGTATTATATTTAACTTTACTAACAGAATGAGAGACTATACAACTTTAGTCTACAACACCCGCGGTATTTCGACGCAGACAAAATATGGCCAACAGTTAACTAAAATTAGCATCAAATAGGCATTTCAACGGATCCATAATTAGGTCTTGGTACGGTTTATGCAGAAGCACGCTGTGTTTGTGTATAGGCCCGCAAACAGCGTGGCCCAACATTTTATGCACTTCACCCACGTATACAAACACTTCAACTATCTATTAAGTACACGTGCACCTATTAAACGATTTATATTTAGTGCTGCGAGCGACTTAAAATAGTTCGCGTAATCGAAAAAGCGTGGAAGAATCCTATATGAAAGCGGCAGAGTTTAATGGAATTGATAGCGATAATATAAGAAGTAGGTGCTATTATTATCGAAACTCAATTAATTTTATTACAACTCCGAGTCGATATCCGTTCGTGTTAACAATCACGACGGTACCTCACATAAAACAGTCCGCAAAACGATTTCTGGCCGTATAAAAAATTGATTACACAAATTTAATATGCGAATGGAATCATCGTTTTATAATATCACACATTTGTAACAATTAACAGTAATAAATGTTTATTTTGTTCATATTATATACAAAAATCTCAAACAGTAAATGTAATATGTCTGTGTGTGTGTGTGTGTGTGTGTGACGTCATCCTATGGTGTACTTGACTTCATTTTCTTATGTGTTTTAGCCTCGTGCCCTTCATTTTATAACATCAATATGACTTTTGCTGACTTTCCAAATCTCAGGATTTGTTTTGCACCTGTTTCGTTATAAAAACATTAATTTACAAAACTAAACAGCTCTAACAGTGAAGGCAAACAACGTGACGACACTTGCACTCTTTATAGTTCTCCATGTTTTAGCGGCCAGCGTGGCAGACTCTGGTCTGATCAGTCTCATTCTAAGAAGTCGCTAGTGTCCAATAGTCTAAGAGTAAAAGAATTGACGATGAAGATTTTCATATACTTAATATAAATGGTTTATACACACATTTATTTCACCATTTATAAGGACTCGGTGTAATTCAAAAGAAACTGATATTTAATTTTCGTGCACCAAAGGTGATTACAATGAGACTGTCATACCATTTCTATGTACACAACGTAATTATAACGAAACTGTTATACCATTTCTGTGTCCACTAGGTAATTATAACGAAACTGTTATACCATTTCTGTGTCCACTAGGTAATTATAACGAAACTGTTATACCATTTCTGTTTCCACTAGGTAATTAAACGAAACTGTTTTACCATTTCTGTTTCCACTACGTATTTATAATGAACCTGCTATACCATATCTATTATACACAGTGTAATTGCAATGAAACTGTTACACTATTCCGGTGTTTATGATGTAATTATTATGAATCTGAAAAATAAAACAATTGAGCCGCGTAGCACCCCCGGAAGAAAACAGAAAATACTGCCGCTATCTCGTTATGTACGGAAGCTTATCTCTTGGGAAGATAAGCTCAAGGTTCCGCGTCACCTGAGACCTCAAAGATTCATTCCCCTCCATGTTCCAAGATATAAATAAGAAAATTATAAAGAAAACACCTGAATGCGATTCATTGTACAATGGCTTTACATATTCAGATGTTACAGTGCTATTCGCCTGTGACTGCTACTCCCTGGATATAAAATAAAATAAATAGAGGGATATAAAAACACACCATTGAATATTGACCTCTCGTTCTATTTAACGTCTTATCATTACAAATAATTTCAAATATAAAGTAACCACTATATTTAACATTTACCTATAAAATATGTACCGGTTTTTTTGCGATATTTAAATATAACGATTTTTAATTATTACAATATTTAAAGCATATTATACTTTATTAATTATAATTTATAAATATGCTTATTTTATAAGGATCTCGTTGACATTTAAAAAATTAAGTTTCATTTACATATAGGTACAACATCTATGCAAACAAAATATCAAATTAATTAACATTACAATACATTAATTTGATGTTTTATATGTACGTCCTTTTTTGTACATTTTTAATTAACATATTTCAAATTTACTTCACTTTGAAATGTTGTACATAAGATCTCAATAAATACCTATCCAAATATATACATTTGTATATATACCTACATCTACCTTAATATAATTTTATTACAAGCACCGTCGTAAAAGTGACTGAAATAGTTTTACAGCAATAACGGACTAACATCGGAAATGCCACAGTTTTATTTAACACTAGCGCGTACTAGCAAGCTCGTTCGCCTTGCCTCGTTCCAAACAAATAATATTATGTTCAATTATATGCTTTACACGGTTTAAAATAAAAAATTACACCGTCTCTCTTCGGAATTACTCTGGGAAAAATTATCTGCCTGTCAATAAGAACGGTTCAGCCGTATGACTGAGAGTAACAAAATGGCTCCTAGAGTGAAAAGAATTAAGAAATAGACAGAAACAATTGGAAAAAACCCGTGAGGAACTCGCCTTTGGTAATTCACATATAATTATATTAACAAAAACAAGCCGAAAATAAGTTTCGAAATAACAGACAGACACCTTAATGTAATGCATTTATATGTATTTAGCCAGTGCTACTAGAAATAAGATGGAAAAATCCGTCTCAACACTTTCCCTAGCTATAAAGACTAATGGCTCTTTGTGGACCGTGGAGTTTGTAAGTGATAAATAATTTTGTTGATGTCAATTCCTGATCAAAATTTCATCAAAGCTATCTATGTGTCGAGTGGGAGATTTTTCAGCGGCTCGATCGCGTTAACGTAATTTGTATGGAATTGCACAAGCGCCATCTAGTGACAATAATATTAACATTCGAAACAACCAATTACGTGCGCTAACGCATATGACTACAAGCTAATAAGTTGAATAAAGACGAACTTAACTTAAGCGAAACATATAATCCAGTATCTATTAATAGGTACTACTATTTCACACTTCAGTTATTCTCGTAACTGTAATACATTAATATTTTTATACACATACAAATATGCCCTATCATATGCCAGAAACAAAAGGCATTTATTATAAACAGAGCTAAAAGATATTATTCGTTATAATCCTTTGAATAACAAAGTGGACTATTATCACGGTGGCAATTAGCAACGGCGCGGACGAACCAATTGTGGTCCAGCTTTGAAATAAACGCACGGAACGAAGAATAAGAACCAAACAGAAAAGCCGTGATTTTAAATTTGTTTCCGTGTTTTTTGCATTAATATAGAGTAATTTAAAGTTTGAAAGTTCCAGAATTAAATACCTACTGCCTGTAATAATAAAGTGCCAACTGTTTAAACGAGTAATTGTTTCAAAAAGTCTTAATAAATATCAGAATTATATAGCTAGTCATTAGAATATGCTTTGATAAATATGCCATAAATATGTATTCCAGACACAAAATAAAATGAACAGAATAAAATCGACATACGAATCAAGATTACAGAAATAAAATGTAATGATTAAGGAAAATAAAAGGTAAATTAAAAATGATTGAAATCAAAAAAATCCTATGCAATAAATAAAAAAAATTGTGCGCGATACCACTTTTTATTATGGAGGCACTAACACTAAATAGATATATCAGATTTTTTTTTTTAAAAAATCATTATATTCTTGTCAGTTTTGCTTATATTTTATAATGGCTAATGGATATTGACTAGATGTGAATTAAAATTTTATCGTGGTCGTTATAAAAACGAACGAAGAAATAATTAAACGAAACCCAATTCATACGCCAGTGCTAATATATTATATGATTTACTTATTTCTATTAAAAAATCTGATTTACTAGCTTTAATACACGCACGTAACGTTTGCGACATAAATAATACATATTACTGACCATGAATATTTCCTTAATAAAATGACACATTGTATTCAGTCATGGTACAGCCATTGACAGATAGTATGTATAGATACGAATTTGTGACGAGTTCGGGTTTAAAATAATTTATACAGTACTAAAGCGGTTCGAGAAAATTCAGCGTCTGTTATATAATCACTACAAATGTAGCTCATTTAGCGCGGCCCGCCAACCGCGAAGCAGTAGCAACTCAGCAGAGTAACTAGCGGTTCTTCAAGGAACGAAATTTCTAGCTTTTGCATACAAGGTCGAATATATCTTACTTACATTCAGACTATTATAACAATGTGTTCATTCGCAACCCTTTTATCTTTGCAACGTTGGACACGGTTCTCCTTTCAGGGTGCGAAAGATCTTAGGATGAGAAGGCCTGTGTGCCACGCTGGTCAAATGCTAGCGGGCAGGCGTCACATTACTTAGAAAATATTGCTTTTGGAGAACTCTAAAGGATGCGTGCAGGCTTCCTAACAATGTTCTTTTTCACCGTTACATCAAATTATATTAAATCTTAATGTGTAATCTTAAGGTGTTATCACACAATGTATAATAAGAGATGTGCCCTAAAAGTAGAACTCAAGATCCCCGGAATTGAAAGCTGAATTCGAAGCCTTTACTGTCACAGTATATTCATTATCATCTTAACTCGGCTCCTCGCTGAAGTTTCTTCCGAACAAATTACCTACTGTTGAAACTAAGCCGATCCGAATGGACATTCAATCATGACAGTATATACATACATAACTATTTATTTAATATTCAAACTTAATGCATAATCCCATAAATCCAGCTCAAGTCACGTCTCGTTATCTTATCTCGCCCCACCCCTTGGTCGAAGCGCAGACGATTTTACGCAAACATTTCCCGTATATTTTCAAAATTAATGTTACTCAAAGTGCACCGCGACACGACTTTCCACTCGTAACAAAAATACGAGTTCTTTGTTTCTTGTACAGCATAAAACAAACAGGACTTTACAAGTGTATAATAAACACACGTTTTGATATCGAAAGTTTTAACTGATTCTTTTGTTGCTGACATTTTAACATTGTTACCTCAAATAAATTGTTATTGTGCATACAAAACAATGCTAATATGCATTATATTTATATGAATAAAATCCTTTGTATCTAATTAATAAAATGTGAAAGAACAAAATAAATAGTCCCACACGGCTTTTTACTTTTACTCTCCGATTGACGCGAATAATGCACACTAGCTATAAAAATGCATTTCGATAAAAAAAAACAAACACAATGTATATTTTTTTTATTTTAAAAATTACATTACTTTCTTTTCTCTCCTACACATTAGAAAAAGAACGAGGACTGAAATAATATTTTTTGGAGTTATCGCGAAATTTGTTGGTTGGTTTATACATACATCGATTTGATGTGAAAGTAATAATTTTCGAACGTAGGACTGAAATGCCGAGATAAATCCGACTGAAGTTGGTTTATTGTTTCCACCCTAACTGATTTATTCCGTGATAGGCGAGGATACATTGAAATTTTGTCGAAAAAATTTAATACCAAACGAATATATTGTTTAACCAAAAATTTAATTCGCTGCAATCATAAGTTGATTAAAAAATCATATACAAATATTTCTTACTAAAAGCACCACCTATATTGCGACAAAAAAAATAGAAGAAAATAAACATATCGTATAGTACGCGCAAACTATAATAACATATGTACATATTAAAAAAAATAAAAAATAAAAAAAGGAAACC
>DVPR01001493.1:0-10792 GCA_018239345.1 Oxynetra stangelandi | reverse complement strand
TAGCGTCGTTAGCTCGAACATCGCGGACAAATTTATTTCGCTTGAAATGGCCTCAGCGTGAATTTCACGGCTATATGGAAACATCCTGCGCATAAATTCCACTTCCGCGGTCAAAATATTCCTTACCTACCTACAAATATACAACAGTATAAAAATTTGATTAAACTAAAAGGCGTGAGAAAATATTGTGCTATTTAAAGCTTACTTGGTAGATCGGAAAATTTTGTTTCATTCGACTCACATCTATTCTGCCAGCAAAAAAATTATCTCGTAAAATATTACATCATTAGTACATACTATGCAAAAAGCACTCCTTTCTCACTTTAATTAGAGCCCAGATAAATGAAGACAAAAATGTCACCAAATAATTTTTATTATTAAATGTGCCAAATGTTATTTTGTACAAGAGATCTTATCATATTTATCTCGGTTCTCTCACAGGGGACTGTCTGAATCTCTTCTTCCTTTCGGTTGAATTACGTGGTACTGTTCGAATTTGAATTTCAAACAGCAGTGTCATTCTGTACCAATTTTCATCCAAGAATTGTGGACGGGTTCCGTAAGCCGAACGCAAGACTTTCTGTGTCTCGCCACTGGGCATGGGTCTAGCTGACAGCTGACAGACTAGATAGTCCACCATGATGCTTCAGTGCGGGTTGGCGGAGGTACGGAAAAATGAATAATCTGTCCGTCAGATTTTACACCTCCCTATCTAGCTACCTATTGGTAACAACGGAGGCTGACCACTTCGACCCTCAAAGTACAAAAACGCTCATGGTATTGGCACTAACAGTTCACAACTTCAAGAAGCGACTGCACCCTGCGTCAGTTATTTTACAGATTTCTTACAATCTACAACCGCGTGAGGGTGACTAGAGTTCCATCTAAGTTAAGTCACATAAGTTAGTGGAACAATTATATCTGTTACTGAACAAAAATAACATTTTAAATTACCACCACAAGGTCTTAGGTGCCAACGTAAATATAAAAATAAAAACATCTCTTGCAATGAAATTAAAAAAAATTGTAAAATAAAATACAATATCTTTCAAAATAAAAATGCTGTCTCGAATGAAAGGTCATAAATCTATAACTTGGTAAGTTTCACACAGTTCATTAACATCGATTTCTTTTTGTACTTATATTACACTATTCACGGTTTACAAAAATAATAACAAATAATAAAGTAAAAGTTTCACAGCAAAGAGATTCGATTACATGCTATGTTAATTTTATATCCATCAAAATGTATACATGCCGGTAAAAGTAAAGAGAAAATAAAATAAAGATAGAAATGCGTACAAAGATATTATTCATGTCTGTGAGTATTTTTATTAATGTGGATAGTAATTATGTTATGAACTTTTCTGTGGTAATAATAAGAAGAAATAAATTTATGACTGAAAACTAGATATTTACATTACAATATAATGTAGACACATACAGACTGAACACACACTGGCATACATACATATGTATACACGTATAAATTTACATTGGCTTTCGTCTTCGGGAGAGTCTTATAGAAATAAACATGAACAGTCTGTCTTCAACGCATTGAAAATGTCGCGATCCACTCTGTTGAAATAACGTATTTTTCCAATATTTTGTAAAGCGGCAAAGAATAATAAAGTTAGTAAAACACAAACTGCTTCAACGCCCAAAGTTATTGCTTTAAGTAGATTAGAACGCCATTTCTCATGGCTTGAACGACGTTTTCGGGATTTTGCAGTGAGAATAAAATGCCAACCTCTTGAGCGTTTTGGAGCTTATTTTATTTTTATTTAATAGCACCTAAACAATCTAAGCCGCAAACGATATCTGTTTACTTAATTCAAACAATTATTATGGATATTTATAACATTATCTTTGAAATTTTCCAGTTTGTCCTGCGTCTCCTGCAACCGTCACGACAGATCCCTAGAGGGTAGGCAGAGAGCACCGAGAGCACCAAACATCTCTGTCCTTGCAGACCTGACGTCTACATGCATCAGTGTCTTCATACATACACGTCTACTATATATATATACATTCTATGAAAGAAGAAAAAGACGACAGAATACCTACTTATGTTACTCATGCAGTCACAAACGTATTGTATTATGAAACTTTAGCCGCATTCATAAATTTTATTTGTAGAAAAATATTTCGCGCAACTGACACACTTTCGCCAACTTTAATTTAGAATCATTCTCGAGAACCGGCGACTTTGCTCCCAGGACGATATAAATTAGTTACACAGTTTGTCGCACGGTTGCTTCATGAAATAAACAGTTTTTGGACGTTGTGTTTGATTTATATATGCTTATGTATATTACTAAATTTAAAATTATCGTGTTTAACAATCAATTTTAATTTAGCGGCGACCGATTTCGTTATTTATGTCACTGTTCTCACAATACTGTGTTCTCACAATACTGTGGTATATCACGTACTTATATAACATACGCCACAAATCATATTCGTCATTATTATATCTCAACAAATTAAAACATTTATAACAAACGAATTTTTTATCTCGAACGTACTTTAAAATTGTTTTTTTTAATTCCACACCGCGTTTTCTAATGGACAACTGTCCACGAGCCACAGAGTTAATAAAATATTTCCGAGTATTCTTCATACTGGTGTATTCGTTCACTAAAATACACATGTACATACATGCTATGTGGCCGTTGTCAATGTGAGAGAAAATTCTATTACCAGCGAAAGCGGTTCGCATCTTGCATTTTACAATCCGGTCACTATTTTGGTTTGTATATTCTTTCAGCATTCTACGTTCGTTCTTTTTACAGGAGCTTTGCGATTCTGTATTCGAGTTCGTTCAATTTCCACGTGTTCTATATTCGACACAAAATAATAAAATGACAGCAGTGTGTATTCAGCGAACATTCGTTTCGTAGTTTTTATTCATTTGTGATATTTTCAGTAACTAGAAAGAAATTTGTACACTTTGCTGTACTGAACATCGTGGCTTGCGATTTATGCAAGTTATCCGAGTCAGCCATATCTATGATTAATTTCATCGATCTCCATTAGATAAACAAAGACCGAATTGTCATCATAGTAAAACTTACAGTTTTTTTCGCGGTCGGTCGCAGATTTAAAGTGGACAGTGGCCACTAGCAGCTATTGCTGCTAGCAGCTATGTCCGTTTCCTCCAATTGGAAAAAAATCACGTGGTTGACCTCATTTATAAACTATTTCATGACAAAATTACATAACGCTTTATAATTTGTTATGAACGTATGTGTAACTTGTATTTTATAACCAATATACGGACGCAAGCAATATTGAATTATTCCCAAGAGAACCTACTAGGGTATTATTTAGGTCTCAGCGAATTGTGTCAGGCGTAATAATCATTTATCACATAAGTAAACTATAAACACGATGTATCCAAGTCCCTATGTATAACTGTCGCTATGTAACCTTGTCTCTTTTCACATAAAAACTACAGCCTTCATGAATACAATATGTTGCCACGCGCACAAAAAAGGATCGGTCTACTTAAGGCCGTATTATATCTATAAACCGATTAACTGTGGACCCAACAATCAACAAAGAGTGTCTAATAGTATCTACTTTATAAAAGCGATTACTATTGTTACTGTACGCCTTAGAATTTCCTTAATAACATTACGCGTAGGGAAACTCCATTGGGTCCTATCAAGCTAACTAATCCTCTGTATATCACGCAGTTAATGTAACAGCAGAGTGCTGTATTATATTATTATTAATACGCCGTGAAGACTTCAAAGGGTATTGCAGTTTGATATTTAGAAGGATCAAAAGGTCCGGCTTTGATATTAGCTGGTGGGGTAACGGTGGATGATTTCAATAGAAATCCGCTTTGATTCAAAACGTATTATCGATGTACCGATTGAAATTCATTAACTATATCAATTTAGCAGTACATCTG
Organism: Oxynetra stangelandi; assembly: GCA_018239345.1. Taxonomy (NCBI): domain Eukaryota; kingdom Metazoa; phylum Arthropoda; class Insecta; order Lepidoptera; family Hesperiidae; genus Oxynetra; species Oxynetra stangelandi. Next base: position 6,870 of record DVPR01001493.1, on the reverse strand, counting down.
CTAAGCTTGCTCCAATTGTATCTACTGTTTTTTCGCATTTGTAACAAATATCAAACATGTATCAATATGATTGACCCGTTGGTGCTATGGTTAGAGAACCAGGCCATTAAACCGGGATCGTGGGTTCGATCCCCAGGACAAATATTTGTGTGATGAGTGTTTTGTTCTGCGGCTGGGTATAAAAAAATATTTATTTTAATATATATTTCTTGGTATGCATATAGTTTACCAGCCGTCCGGTTACCGTAACACAGGAACTGCTTAAGTACCCACTTTGGAATTACATTATATTATATATTATTTGGAATATTATTAGATATTTCAAACTCTTGTATCTTAGGTGTGCTGGCATAGTGTAAACTACATGATAATCAACCAACAATGGACGCAGTTCTTGTGCGGCTGAAATGCTTTAGAGTTTACATTCAACAGTCAGCCCCGATTGGTACTGTTACATAGCGAACGTCAAATCCGTCGTCTACACTGAGACAGTTGAAAACTTTTCAATAGGTATCCTCTGTCTCCTAATCACTGTATAAACCTACAAAAGTGTGATACCATTTTCACTGCAAACTTCGAGTTGCGGGAAAACCTAAGTGCAATAGTAGGAGGTTGAATAGTTGCAGTCGGCAATGACATAAGTAGACCTAATGCCTGTTCAGTTTTAATATCAATTTCACAGGTCATCATCACCAGCCTTTTTGACTCCACTAATGGCCCATAGGCCTAGTATAGGCCTTCCGTTATGAGCGTCACCACCCTATCCTCGGCTTACCGCATCCAGTATCTGCTGCATATCTCCATAAATCATCACCCCACCGATCCGGAGTGCAAATAATAATTCGTTTCACACAACAAGCACAATAAAACTTGTTGCAAAATTAATAAAGCCGATAGAAGCCTACGCTTATATAAAGGCGAAGCTACAATTTCCTTCCGATGTTCTTGCAAAATAAAGCCGTGCAGAAATCAGATTACTTTTCGAGTTCGTTAAACTTTCATCGGCGAGGTGCTAGCCTGATTGGAATACTATACAATGTCTACCTGTAAATGTACATTCGTTTTTCGCTCTGATATCCACTGATGGTAATTATTCTTTTAACTCATAAGCTCACTGTATTACTTGTTTTGCATTGGTATGCATGTAATTCAAATACTTGCACCAAACTATGAATGATTAAATGACAAAATAAAAACTAGAACGATCTATTCAGGAGTAACTGAGCATCTTTAGAAAATCTTTAATTTTTTTTTTACTTAAGCTTATTCCAGTGTGGTATTTTATAAACGATTCCAACATTACTCGAGCACATTATTGTATCGATGTCCATTTAAAAATGATCATCGAAAAGATTAGGGCAAAAAACTTGATAAGGGCCGATCTAAATACGCTTGTCTGGAAGAGTGCGCCGGAGAACGAGGTTAATTGTCTTGCTAGAGAAGACATGTAAAGACGAAAAGTGAGAGCTCTCGTCTTTGTCGAAGAAATTAAAAGTCACGAGCTCTTAAAATAAGAACAACGGCTCACTTACAGCTTGCGAGCCACAAGAAGGAACGTGAGGAACAATGAATTATTTACAATGAAAATGCTCAGCAATTCGTTTATTCCTCTCATGATGTTTTTATTTTATTTAAGTCAAATAGGAGGGTGGAATAAATGATTTGAATCTGCTTAAACTTAACCACATTACTATGCGAACTAATTAAGTTTCAACGTTAACTCCTCCCGCTGAACTTGCTCAACCGTTTTCCTGCATCGAAAAAACACTTGGCACGGTAATGTAAACTTCAAAAATGTTGTATCCTCAGCAGTCTACATGGAATATTGTAGTTAAATAAGCTCCAAACATCTCCCAGTTACATCAAGACTATCTAAAAAAACGATACTAATACTTTGCACCAAACTCCAAAGTGCATTAATACCAAAATCACTTACAAATCGAATACTAATCATACTTTGTGATCATTTTCTTCATGACAAATAACTATGATTCGTTCATGAAATAAATAGGATACAACTAAGGTATCTAGCCGTGAAACAACCTATTTACTATTAAATTGAATTTACTAGTGGTGTAAAACCTCGAGAGAAACCCTACTCTCCGTACGGTTCTGTATACTCGTAATGCTCTCTAAGCCGTGTAAAGTCTATCAACCCGACCGTGACCAGTAGAAGAAAATTATTACTATAACCCTTCTCATTCTGTGCAGAGATCCAGTCGTGTCTAGGAGTAAGAAAATATAAGACTGGAAGGTGCCGATTAAAAAACATACATCGCTTTATATAAACTTTATATAATATTTAGGAATGGTTATCTAGACATTTTCATATAAAATACAAAAACAAATGTGATAGTAACAAGATATATTTAAAAATCATTACTTTGTCTTCATATTCATTCTATCTGATAATAGATAAATAAAGAAAAAAAAATTAAAAACAGTTTATTTTACGCTACGGAATAAATCAGTTCGTTAAACTCGACATATCAATGACTCTCGAATGAGTTCGAGTATTGAGATACTAGGAGTAAAACAATAATAAAATGAATCAATATTAATTTAATATTTGTAATTTTTGATTTAGAAAAACCAGCAACGTCAGTATAAAAATCATTAAATTATTCACACACTAAAATATTGAACGCATCCTCTAACCAGAACAAAAGTACGCAACAAATGTAAGGGTAGGTATGTCAGATGAATATTTCACTCGAGACGAAGCGCGCATTACGGAACCTTCTTCCCATCGCGCGTGTTTAAGTATGCACAGCATAATACACTTACATTAACGATATAGCTACACAACTGATGCTTAAGAATTAAACACATCTTTATCAACCCTTTTATTCAGCTCTTTTTCTACCGTCGTATCCTCTCAAAAAGAGAAGGGCTTTACCCATAGTCTGCGAAGTTGACCAAGTACGGGTTAGCCGAGTTCATACGCATTAAAGAACAGAGAAGTCTAAGATGCGTTAGTTGTCCCCATGACGTTTCTCTCGCCGTTGCATAAGGCCATCATTGGCCTTATCTATTTTTAATCTTAAAAGCGTATTGGACTAAAAAAGGTGCACGCCAAAATTTGAACCCAGAACTCGTGGAGAAGGAGGTCAAATTGTTAAAAGACTACCACTGTACTTACTCACAAATATACACAAACGAAAACACGCTCTGAACACTCTTTTTTATAACAACTTTTCACACACAACTTTTTTGTAAACTGTACGTTGAAGATAATTTTGGTCAAAAATTATAACATAAAGCAAATTTTGTGTAAATCAGACGGCGAGAAACTTTTTTGTAAACTGTACGTTGAAGATACTTTTGGTAAAAATTATGACATAAAACAAATTAAAACAAATATTGCGTAAATCAGATGGCAAGTAAGGAAGTAAGTTCATAATATTACGATCCAGTTGGATGATCTGTGGTTACGTCGGGAATGCGGTCGCGGGAGACACCGTTGACAGCCACTAATAGCAGATAACTCGGCGTACCCTATGTCTTGTTCCTTTAATATGCATATAACGTTATATTATGTCGACAAACGTCCCTAATAACTAATTCACACAACGTGTACCCGTTGAATACCCGTTAAATTTCCTAATAAGGAGTTGAATAAGTATCACAGTAGGTAATGAATTTTTTATTCCTTTATGTCTATCGTAATTTTGCTCATACAAAATCACTAGTCACGACTCAAACCCATTTCTTTATTTATCTGAGAAAGAAATATTATTTAAAAAAATCATCGACTTTAGATTATGTAACCACTAAATAAGGCATATTTAATTAAAATAATGTGAAGCTGGGAGACAACGAAATACTACATAATAAGTTTGAGTCAATATTATCAAGCATCATAATCACTAAGCAAACGCAAAAATATAAAATGCTATTCTATTAGACAATGTAGTGACAAATTGACAAGCCAAGTCTTTTGATTAAGTAGACAAAGGTTGATTTAATATGTTAGTTACGGCGTAGAGGATATTTAAAAAATACCTTAATGAATAAAATGTCACAAAAGACTTATATGCTTCAGAAAGTGGCTAGAAAGCTTATTCGAAGCGGGAAAGACATACGTGTGTATGAAATAACATTAGAGTCATAGAAATCTGATATATTATCCATAAAGAAACTCACTGAGATTCTAGCGAGCAAAATAACAGTTCTAGGCATCACTTCCACAGCTAGTTTTACGTACCCAACTAGAATATACTGAAAAAACAATAATAACATATATTCAATATACATACATTCTCCTCAGAAAAATGTCAGATAGCTCGCTGTTATAATATACATATCTCGATGTATCTATGGAGAGTTTGATTTACATATAAAAAAAATAAAAAAAAATTGTTTATTAAATTAAATGAAATTAATTTGCTCAACGTATTGTCCACAAGTTAATAATGACTACGTTTTGTTAATTAAAAGCAAATAAAATACCAACGTACATAACATAACTAAAAACAATGCCGACATATTTTTTAAATTGTTTACATTGTTCTCTTGTGACTGTATTATTAATTTTAACACAATGTTCTTTAATCTTAAATGAATCAAAAATATTTTCTTTGTTTATTATACAATGCGATAATTATTGCGTAATTAAATTTTTACCAACTTTCTTATAGCTATTGCCATATGTACGTCTTTCACTACCAGCTGGGTAGGCGTCTGGCACTCGGATATGACTACATCAATGTTAACATAAAGAATTCTTAACGTACCACTGTCAAGTGTAAATCAATATTATCTATTATTATTATTATATTTATACAAAACATTTTATGTATGTATATACATAACAGTTCACATAGTATATACCGGAATGATGTAAAAATAATATCTAAGAACAATACCATTTATATAATAAATTAATAAAACCCTTGTTTTTATCTTTTTGTTAATTTCTTCATTCGTCCGAATTTAGTATTTAGTATTTATTTCACGACTTATTTAAAGTTATACTTCCACATTTAAGTATTATTTATCGACTTTATCTGGACTTATACTTCCACATTTTTATGGGAATCACTTAAATCATTTCAGTGTTCGTGAATTTCAAACGAAAAGATCACTGATATTAAACAAACAAGGCCTGAATGTGCGCTCCAACCTCCACAAAGAGTAAGTAACAAATCTATACCAATGACCTATGAATATTTCACTCCAGCGAAGTAAGAGACCGCGTACCTACCAGTCGTGTAAATATTAAAATATGCAGATAGCTACATTACCATCGACTTCTTTCTGTCCGTCCGTTCTCGAGCTTGGGCGTACTCGCATACTTAACAACGATAAATCTGATGTAACTTATATACTTATTGCTAGATACCCGTAAAATTGCTTTATTTACATAGGGCCTAGTGGTTTGGATTCCATCGCGATCCGCCAGTCTGCAATTTGAATGTGGGCACGCAAGTCTGAGACTTCAAGCGTTGCATTTTTGCATTTAAAATTGTTATAAAGTTTAATAAGGCTCGTTACCTCTGTACAGGGTAGTAGACTCTGATCTTGCCTCTTCTCATTCCATGAGACCAATAACTACCATGAGAAAGATCAAAAGCTATTGATTTTTATTATAAGGCACAAAATTGATGGGCATCCAAATCATATCTCATATCTATATATAGTGTAGGCAATCATCGCAGTTCTCACAAATAGCAATGCATCTCTGAACAATATTAAACAGCACGGATATTAACTAGGTAATATTATGCACACTCAGCTGATAAATACTAAATATACTAATAAAATTGCCCGCTCCAATTCGTTCAGTAAATAATTATATTCTTGAACCTTATATTAACGAAACGCGTTAGACGTTTATTAAATTATTGTCAATGGGAATAAAACGGACTAAAGTTCAATTGTAAGTGATTCAGCGATTATGCTTCAGCGACCCTGGATTGTGCTCCACGGTTTTTACAGCGACCAAATCCCATTTCAGGTTAAATACACACCAAACGCGTTAAGCACTAGTAGTCCTGTATATATTCGTGTTTGCTCCTAAAATAATATTTTCCTACGAATATGGAATTTATTTTGCAACGACATAAATAAATCTTCTTATTGTAAAAAAGTTTCAATGAACTTATTAGTTAAGTAATGAATTTAACATTTAAAGGTTTTAAATAAACTTTGTCGTTAAGTAATATAACTAAGAAGTAAACGTCTCAATGAACTTTGTCGTTAAGTAATTTAAGTAACAATTACAAGTTTAATCAACGTTGTCGTTAACTACCGTCACATTTCTCTTAGTCAAGCAGTTAAATTAAATGCTTAGCTCTCACAAGTTCCACCCATGTGTTAATTTATTGAAACGCACCGGTACTGTGGACTCGTTGGAACAAACGACGCGAACCATTTTCTCTGCTTTGTCAGCTCGTAAATGTTAAACTACTGATCAATGTATTTGCCTGCCAGAGAAAACTCCGAAAGGTAATTCAACAAACTGATGCAGACCGAATACGGTCAAATTGACTTGTATCAGCTGTTATAAGCATCATGTTACGCATTGTATATTTACATGTCTGGTTTAGATGTAAATCCGTAATTTGATAAGTAATCTTTCTCAACGATCACGCATAACCCGCTCAAACAACTGCGCAATAAAATCACAGCGTTGCCTCGGGATGTATGAGCATTATTTAATAAATAAACTATATTACCGTTGCAATATAAAGGTTAATATATAAATAGATGTTATTTAAATTAGTATCACTTATGTGATTTTAAATGAGTCAAAGGTTATCTTTTTTTATATCCCACCGCCTGGTTAGCCTTCACGCTCGTTGACCAGCAACAATATGGAAAATTCTATCTATATTCATAGCAATTAATAATCAATTAAATCTTCAT
>DVPR01001492.1:0-10793 GCA_018239345.1 Oxynetra stangelandi | reverse complement strand
AGTTGTTTGCGATAAGCTGGCGTTCGAGTCGTTACGTTGTCATCGTCCTAATTTTGCAGTGTCCTCGTTTTTGAGGTCAGCCTCTATCGGGGCAACGAACTCGTGCCCTTATCGCGGCGTGAGCGGTGGGGAGGACGGCGAGGCAACTAAGCGTTTCTCAGTATGAACTTTCAGTTAGCCTACTCTACGATAGATGGCGCTCTTTTATAACAAAAACAAAAATAGTTTTAATGTACAATCAGTATTCTTAAATAACTTCATTTATTCTGATTTGACTTTGTTGCCTATTGTAGTACCTATACAGTTTTTGAATATATATTTAAACATATGAAAACTACTAAAATAAATGCATACATGCTTTGACCGTATCGGCGTGATTCATGAAGCACCTACAATTTTCCTGTTGTATCCCTATAAGAGGGATATGTGAGGCATGAGAGTCGTGCCACAGTACGACTGAGGCGAGTGGCAACACACTCGCGCACTCACACAGCGAAAAGCGTTCGCATCGTAGCCATGTATCGGTAGGTACGGGCTCGGGTCGACGAACCGCAACCGGGGCAGCCTTGCTCTGTCCTCCGCGCCCTATTTCTGTCGCCACAGAGCGCCCGCGCCCCGCGCCCCCGTCGCCCCGCACCCGCTGTTCCCCGCGCAACCCTCCACTTTGGAAATTACTTACTCCAGATATGACTTTCACAGATTAGACTAAAACGTGTGTCCCTATTTGGGCCAATGGGTTTGTTGATGCCAGTGGCCCGACGGATGCCACGATTGTCTATGTGCGTTACGTTTGTATCTATTTTAATTAAATACCAACATAATATAACATATAAGAAACAAATGAAATCGATTACAATAAAATAAAAAGTATCAGAGTATAACTACTACTTTAATTATGATGTATCCATAACTACAGGTAGTTAGTATGTATCTACATGCACATGTAATATTTAATAAAATACAACATAAGCGTAAAGTACACGTCCTATATAAAACACATTCCCCTTTGACCCCGGAGAAGTGCTACGTTTCTAATAAACGACGAGTCATATGTAAATAAATGTATGAAATATTAATTTTCCAGTTAAACATTATTTAATGCTACGTTTGCCTACTTTTGATTGTTATTCACAAAATATTACAACAGATCAATAACTCCGGGTGCTAACGTGCGATATTAATGGATTAATGTTAAATCATTATATTCTGTTGGTGTTAAAAAAATCGCTTCAAATAACAAGTTCTTTAAGGTGATATACAATAAAAAAAAGTAAAAGGCGCATTTTAGCCTTCGAGTTCCTCAACGCCTGTCACTTGTAGCGCTAGTCATTTATTTGTTTGTATGGGGCCATGCAGTTTTTCTTTCGATAGCGGTTTTCGCAACACCCGTGACCCGTTTGTCGCAACGCGCGAGACTTCAATCTGTTTTCACATCCTTCATAACAAACACATTTCAATGAGCACCGCTCGTGGCGCTTAACAGCATCTAACGGACCCTTAGTTAAACATAACGGTATATTTCATACATGAGAACGGAAACAATCAATAAATATAATGCATCTTATGAAAGATGCGAGCGGTTGGATTGGTTGGGAACTGTAATCGGTTAGGTGACAGCCATTACTAGCACCCACTGGAATAATTCACAGCAGCGGGACTGTTATGCGTTTTAGTGTGTACGTATGTACGTGTAGCGATGTAGCAACGTATTCGCAACGGTTTTTATTAATAGAATTATGTATATTGTATAATGTTCAATTGTAATCAGGTGTCGTCGTCGATTCTCGACACGTTCGGTGGAGAGCGCTGCGCTACGCTGCGCCACGCTACGCTACGCTACGCGCGCGATGCGCCGGTGTGCGTGTGACGTGGCGGCGGGCGGCTCGTGACGCGACTTGCGTCGACTTTTACTCTTCGTCGCACTTTCTCGGCGTGCGCTTGCGCAACCACCAGCGCAATACTGGCTCACTGGACGCGCCATGGTGACAGCATTTCCCTTCGAGCCGTGAATAAACTCAAGCGCGGTTGCGTCACCGATTAGAATTTATGGATGTATTTGTGTATGCATTGTGCGTATGTGTGTGTATGGGTGTGTGTTAGTATTATGAGAGATAAATATATACAGAGTTTATACGTTCAAAGCAATAAAGAAAGTTGTTTCGAAACTTTTATTGAACGCAATATAATATTCAACAAAACGATGGTAAATTTACTGTGTAAGATACGACATAGAAGACGCGTATAAGATACTACAAAATACACAGAATAAATAGGCGTTTGAACCACTCATAATGCAGTCAAGATCCGTGTCAACAAACAAAGAATATACGCGCTTCGTGTAAATGGCTGATCGAGCAAATGGCTGATAAGTTAGCAATGTTATGGCTGTCTGATAAATTTGCTCATCTCAAATAAAATAGTAAGAGCACAAAGTCGAGTAATAGTAACATTTCAATGAAAGCCAGTGGTTGTTAACGGGACAACAAGGGGGCAGCAAGCGCAGGTGGAGGGGGGTGCACGAGGTACGTGCCCTAGTTTCGCACGGGTGCATGAACTCTAACGAGGTAAGGCCACCGACCGCTGCGTTCGGCGATTGAAATTACACCTTATACTCTCACACATAGAATGCAAATTTGTTTGTATGCACGTCGATCAGTTTATCGTCACTGAGTAAGTATTGATATGACTCGAAGGAGTCGAGCGTGTGGCGCTAGATCCAGCTGCGGCATGACCTTCGCAATTAGCGCCCTCGTGAGATCCGACCGCACTGGCACTGAATATTAGTACTTTGAAAATAGAATGAATACAAAGAAACAAAAAAATATAATTATTTCATTTAAAAAACATATATCCAAACAATTTATTTCGTACTTATTGTTGTACTCATTCCATAAATTGTCATTATATCTTAAAAGTCACAAACAATGCAAGCGTTTGTACAGTAAGTAGTAAGCTTCGTTTAATATTTCACGCGACACAATTTGAAAAGCAGTAGGTGGTATGGTGTAAATAGGTCAAACTCAACCGAAAAGGGAATCCGAACAGATTCTTGTTGTGCCACAGACTTTTTTTGATAGACGGAGAAAAACACAGTAACCCTGTGAAACTCGTAGGTATCGCGTAGGGGGCAAAATTTTTGAAATTTCTTTTGTAATTACAATTTAGTCACAAGTATTTGCTTTTAAGTAAGCATTTTGGATGGTTGCTCCTTATTACGGTACAAACAATAGATACATAAATATGAATATTACAATACAAGAGAGCTCTTGCTTTATCGCTGACGTGATTTCTTTTGTTTTTCTATGTCGCGTCAACTCATAGACAGTCAAGCGCCATAAATAATTCTATTGTTTTTGTATATGGGTCATGTAGTCACGTGTAAACGGACGCGGTAAACATATAAAGAGCAAACAACCTTCGTAGCCGTGTGTATTATGAATAATATTTTCCTATTTTTATCAATATTTAATGTAAGTTTTACAAAAGAATTATTTAGATATTAGGTGTATATGTATGTACATAGCTAAATCTTATGATCTACCGAACAATTATATCGCATGAATATAGTTAAATTTAACCGAAAGTAAACGAATACTCAATTATCTTGAATGTATCTTGCATACATACAAATGGTGAATCAATTAAGCGTATCTCCATAAATACTATGCTAATGTCGGTGCCGGAAAGGAAACACTGAGGTTGAGAAACGATTATGAGAAACAAAGCCGCTGTATTTGGGAAATCCGGCAGTTCGAAGCCGCTGGTCTTATACGCTTCGTATGCACGAGGTGCATCTGAATGGTAAACAACCTGTAATTGGAACGATATGCCTCATCAAGAGCGGCCGACGTTCTATTGTTGGATATTTATCTAATTATCTTGTTGAACTGATAACTAATCGAACCTTTATTGGAATTCAAGCCTAGTCACTTTGTTATGAGTAAACGGGAATTTACCAAGAAACATGACGCGTGATTTTAACTGAAATGCTTTTATTACTGGAAACAAACTATTTATGTCCAGGCAACAATTGGTATTATTCGAATGATTAAGTACGTATTAGTATAAAACCAGTTAATAAAGTGGAACTCTTCTATAACAGTTTGCAAATATTTTTAACTCAGTACAATGTAGTGTATAAATTTTGTGCATCATATTGCGTGCTAATCTATAGAGTTAGTTAAAAAAGAAGACAAAAGAAGAAAATGCGAGGACTATAATAATGAAATAATGACTTCCACAATTGATGATAATTGTTATTATAGTAATGTTAATGTTTAATTCAGTCAATTTTAACTCTAATGAATTAATACAGTTAACAGGGGAAATTAAATAAATTGAGAATAATTAATAAAATAAAATTGTGTGCAATTGTCCCAAGATATTGCATTTTTATATTGATTTTAGACTTTACAGCATTGAAGCGTCAAAGTGGGCATTGTTTATGCAATTTGCTAGCTCACTGTCCGTCCACATGAAACTCGTACTTTTCGAGCGTAGCAGAGAGTCAGTCGTTTGGCAAAAATGGGAAAACCTCGAGCTATTCAACTACAGTATGAATAGTGGTAGTAGTACTCGCAGTTAATGCATCGTAGCCCGACGTAGCATAGCATGTAGCGTGTTGGAGGTTAGCGGCCGCAGCGCCCCCCGCCCCGCCGCGCGGAGCAACAAACTCTGCAAGGTTGCAACTGCGCTGTCGTCGGCGTTCGCCACAATTACGATATCGCCCGCCCTTCTCCAACAAACTGTTTTACTTTATTACATTGCTATCATATCGATATTATGCGCGAAGGTCTTACGGATTACTAGCGTTGCCGCTTTACCGCTCTATCGGGTTTCGTGTAAATAAATCGTCATCTCGAGTGGTTTTGTCGCGGATATTGAATATGGTCGATTATCATTTGTGTTTTACGCTTAAGCACAATCTGGTTTCATTAAGTTGTTTTAAGATCACTAAAAGAAACTTAAAAAAAAAACCTTTTAAGATTACTAAGAGTTTCTGTTTAGTGGATAGATTTTTAAGCTCAATGGGTATATTTATCTCCTATATGACAAAAAGTGATTTTGAATTTAGCATAATCCTTGTAAAATAGCATCGCTCATCGCACACCGATACTTCGTATTATAATTAATTTACCTTTATTTGTAGTAGGTATCTTATTTCTGAAAGCATCTGAAATTCCCTCCAAATTTTATTTGGGTTCGTTCCAAACCACATAAATTCAAAGACAGGATTTAAAACGAACGTTTTATTGTTATTTATTATATTCACTGTATTGATATAGTTATTTGAAAACTTTCGCAAGTAACCTACTAGCGCCCTCTGTTATCGAGTAGCAGAACTTCGATAATAAATTTATAAAATTCTACATTTTACGTTATGGAGTCATAAATAAAATTGATTGCCCTTTTGTAGTAAAACATTAATATTTAGTAGTTTACTAAGAAAATTAATTTTATCATTCATCCAACCTAGATGTTGTATATGCATACGTAACGACCGATTTGAGCTTTATAAATATTAAGCTGCATGATTACTTCATGGGGCAAGAACGTAAAGAACAAACTTAACATGCCATGTATACTAGCCTGAATACAGAATCTATAATTAGAACTGTATATAAAATCCGAGTTGAGTTTTCACGCGTTGCTATGCAATGATGCGACAGCGTTCAGTGAATACGCCTGCCTGCATTGCCATTTATTGTACTAACATCATTTAATTTGCGTTCAAAGTTAAACACGTGCGTAAAAGATATGGATTAACATAAATATAAAGAGGTGACGTAAACACGGGTGGGTGAGTGTGTGTAATAAACAAAGTGAGTCAAGAACGTCATTTTTTCCGTAACGGGGAGCGACGACCGCGCGGCCGCGTGCGTCACCGTCACTCCGCCGCGAGGCCGTCCGCTATTGCACACTTGTTCGTTTGCACCGACAAACTGTAAATTCTACGTAATATTTACTCACATTAAAAATAACCCATTTTTGCAACCACCGTGCGCACGCCACGTACGCTCCCCTCGTGGTGGTATACAAAAGCTTTAATGTGCTTTGACGGTTTGGAAGTAAAAAAAACCTTTGCTAACAACAATGGTTTAATACAAATATTTAAAAGTTTATCTCGTTATAAGTACATCAATAGCGAAGAAAATCGTTTTTTTTAATTAACATAAGATTCTAGAGGAATTTATTTCCTGATTTTACATGGACTGAAAAAAACAATTGAAAAACTCTATGTACAAAAGCTTATTGCAACTGATTACATAAATAAAACAAGTACCTAGCTATGATTGATCTCTGCCACGCCTTTGTATATTCTATTTTTTACTGTTTAAGTCCATGAAGACAGAACTAAGGGCAGGTGAGAATGAACTCCCTCTGACGCACAGTACCAGCTGTCGACTGTGTGCTCATTCTTATTCCAAAGTCAGACCATTTAAGAAATACCTAACGTAATGATTGATTTTTTTTAAACACATAAAAAAATTAAAAATCGAAAATGCAATGTCAATTATTAGGCAAAAACCTGTAGTAAAATTTGAAAAGCGTGTACTGCTGTTTGGTATGAAATAGCCCAAGTTTAATTTGTGTATTATGTTGTCATAAAATAATTTAATAAAAGACCACTAAAATATTCCGGAGTATCTTTCTTCGGCATTTTTCTCCTTGCTCATTATCTATCTCGATTTTATCTCTCAATTGTCATCTTTATTTTAAATTGTAGAATCATAAATGAAATTAATGCACGTAAAATTGAAAGCTGCTACATTCAAAGTATTTTCGGTTTATTCTGTTACTCGGCTCAACCTTGAATGCCCATATGCATATGTATATATTAGACGACAAGGATAAATATTTGAAATATTGAAAATATAAGCTATGGTTTGTTACATAGTTCATTTTAACTGGGACCTTCCATGAATATTAAACTTTATAATTATATGTGAAATAGTGGTGATTTACATTTCAGCAATGACTGAATATTGCAATATTTCTAAAAATTCCAAATATAAAATCTAAATGTATATTTTATCAAATACAAATACTTTGTCTTTAGCTGTCCTTACATAAACCATTTCATACTGCGGTAGTTTTATTATTATTGCAATAACATCATGTTATAAATCAAAATAAAGAAAGAAAACTTCTCTTAAAAATAATTTTACACACGTTTACAATAAAGCACAAGTGGCTCCATCTTACATGTTACAATTAAACCTTCAAGTTTAAGTTGAAGGCGACGGCGCCATCTAGCGGAATTTTCCTAAACTAAGTACGATGCAAGGTTTCGAGGTGACGACGTAACTCGCGAAAATTCTACTAGAGCACGCTTTTCACGTTTAGGTGACGAAAAAATTGTTTAAATATATGGATCCACAGCAAAAAAATGGGTATATCACATTTGAAGAAGTTTACAACTAGTCAAGTTTGCATTAAACTAATAAAAAAGCAGTAAGTAATCTGCTGGATAATAATTGATATTACTATAAATAGATTTCTTTGAGCGAAATACTTTACATGATACATCTCTATATATTTATATGTATTTATATGATAATGTTTAAACATAGTGCATACATTATCATAGCTACATCATGCGATGAAATAAAAGTAAACAAACCATCAAAAATGATCACTTAATAATACGGCAATTATTTATGCCATTATTTTTCCATGCATATCTTGAAAATGTATACGCTAATTGTAAATGTACTTTAAATAAGTGGATAATTTAATCGTTACACTTAGTGTTTTCGAATATGTTTTTTGAGATAATTATTACAGATTTCTATTTATACATACTGTCATTGGTTAGCCATAAATTTATTAACTTATTTCAACCTTATATGATACATTTATAAATAAAAATTAAATCATTTTCCAAATAACAGTAAAACCTTTAGCATGTCAAAATATTATATAACAACAGACAATCTTGCCGTAAGATCTTCAATTGATCTCTATAAATGCAGATCTGCCGAAAATAAATGACCAATGGTTTGTTTATGGAAAAATTGCGAAGAAAAAACAAACGACGATCGCGCCGGAAAGTTTGCGATAATAGTTAACATCTTCCAAACTCGTATAAGAAACACAAATAAATAATCATGTTTAACCTCCAATCGACTTTCTGACTATCGTCCGGAACAAACACACGATTGACCTACAAACAGTGGCGTACACAGTATGATTCCTTATCTGTCCTCCTCCCACCTCACCGTTCCAGCGCGGTGCGGTAGAGACGCAGAATCTCGTTACGATGACGAGCCTCTGCTCTCAATGTCAAGTTCACCTATTATTATTAGTTCTCAATGCCACTAAACACATGTAACTATAATAACACGACGTAAGACAGGCAAAAATAAGATTGTTTAGAGCGGAATTGATTTACGTAGCGCGTTACATGTATGGATTTTTTCAAGTCTAAATATTTTATTGGATCGATTCGCTCTTATTAAGTTTTAGATTGGACGGTCGAACGGATCGTTTAAATATCTTTTACATTAGTAATCAAAAATACAAATGACTGATTCAAGGTATCTGCAATATGTATATTATTGTTTTAATTTGCTATTATCAAGCAATCAGATTACATTTATAACCAATTTTGATTGATCATTTGACAACAGAATACGTTGCCCATTTTTATTCCGTATAGTGTTACCTTTAGACATATGTTTTGGGGTCTAGCAAGCGACGCAATGAATCAAGGCTTAACTGACGATATTCACAATAGTTTTACAGGTGCTAAAGCCTATCTTGTCTTCGCACGGTTGCACGCTACTTATATGGCGTCATTTATTTTTTTAAAGCAGCGCGTACTTATACTCGTCAGATCTATTTTTAAAAATAGACAATCGTCTCCATATCTTATCGCTTTAATATTGACAGTCCATCGTTGGGAATACTTGTAGCCTCTTTACTAATAAAGCCTTGTGTCAATTCATTTTTCATGATGAATTATGAAAATAATTAAGTTTTTCTCTTTCGTATTATTTGAATTCCGTCATATCTTCTTAACTATTTATTTAAATGATATATCGTGATTATTAGTTTTCATTTAGCTTAAGTTAACTATAACTTATATCTAACATGTTTAACATGTCAGTGATCTACATTATCTTGGTTAAATTACGCTCACAAAGAGGTTCTATACTTGTTTTATTGACTTGTGAAATGTAAAAATTGTGACTGTGAGTGAAGCATATCTCATAGTTATCTACCAATACGGACCATTCCGTGGAACTTTTTAACACTTAAAGTTCTTTAATGCGTTATTTGAAATATTCCGTGTTTTTTTGTCAACTTAAGCTGAAGAAACAGCCAAATGTACATATATTGTATAATTGACATAATATTTGCAAAACATAGAATTGTCTTTACCTATAAAAAGTAAATCTTTCGGAATAAATACACCAAAATACAATGAAAACTGTATCAAAATCCTTTGCATGGCTTTCTATAAGTAAGGGGAGAAAAAAAAAGGAGGGGAATGTCTGTGTATTATATATTTTTTATTTGTATATAAGCTGTAACTGTAAAACAATTAAGAATCGTTTCAGAAATAAAATTTCAAAACAATATTCCAAGAGTTCGACAAAGACTTCCAATGAGGTCCTTTTAAGGTAAATTAAGATTCTGCAAAGTGAATATTAAATACATAAATATTACAAAAGTGTTGGTATGAAAATAGATTTTGCGTGATAATAATTTTTTCTAATTTGCACGCTACTGGGGTTCTTTTGTCGAAAAGTAGATACACCTCCACATGTAATTATTGCATATTTTTTTAAATTCTGTTCTACTAAGTCAGTTTAGAGCGCGTTATACATATTATTTTCCGGCTTTATAATTTTTTTTCGTAAACCGTTTTGTTAATAACACTCAATTTCGACAATAGCTAACTATCAAATAAAAACTTAATAACATCGATTGAAAAACAGAGGAGAAAAGGGAGTACCAAGATTTCTCTTCACTTATTAATTAGTGCACAGATACCACACACCCGTTTCTTATAATTAACTTCTTCTTAAATTCTTACAATTGACTATAGTTAACCTGTATCTTATTACTACGAGTATATATGCGATTGCGTTGAGCAATTAAAATTAATTGACAAAATAATAAATTGTCAATCCATAAAAGATATTTGATTCCAAATATGTGTTTAGTAGGGGACATGAAAAATACTGGTTAGTAATCACTGCCACGGCCTGGGTCTGGCTGGGCTTTGTTGGGTCTGGTCGGGTCTGACTGACTCTGTGGTCATGCCACCGATTCCCAAATAGAACAATTATATGTATGTTATGAACATCAGCCTTTCTGACCAGATATATCAATATCTGTATAAATACTCGTATGTATTTAGAAATGTATAAATGTATGTACCTTAGTACAAACTGTGTCTAATTTAGAGCCAGATGTGTGTGTGGTCCTAGGAAATTGTTTTGGTGTTTGCATATAAAATTATCTACAAATATAAGTATGTATTGTGTTTAAATATGTACATAATTATGTTCATACGAAGTTTTGATACTGCAGTAAATATTCTGCCTAATTCAAATTGTTATTTTTATTTGTCGAATGAGTAAGTCCTGATAACAAATCTGTTATACCACTCAGTAGTTTTCCCTTGAATGTTAAGGGTAATTTGTCCATGATGATTTAAAAATAAATAACCGTCACGCCAGGTCCCGAGCGGGGTAGGCAGAGAGCACGGAGTGCGAAACATCTCTGTCCTTGCAAACCTGACGTGCTTCGTCTACATTCATCAGTCTCTTCATACATAC
>DVPR01001491.1:0-10794 GCA_018239345.1 Oxynetra stangelandi | reverse complement strand
CCATAACTTGAATCTCCCATTCAATGATCAGTAACGGATGTATTTATAATGCATATATGATTTGTGTTTGTATAAAAAAAGCTAGGAAAGTTGAGATAACGAACTTTAGTTTCATTAGAAATCAATTTCAATTTTGAAACTAAAGTTCGTTTTGAACTCGATCATAGCTGTATTCATCTAAAATGCGACTGCAAAATTATGACCAAAATAGTAAAAATGTAACAACCGATCAATGATCAAATTCTCCGTGTTATATACTATTAAGATAAAAAATATATTTATTACTATTTCTATACAAGAAAACATGTTAAGATTACAGCTTTTACCTAGGTAGGTCTGATATTCAGATGTCTGTCCTACCGATACCACGAAGTTATCTCTTTAAATTTCTAAGTTTAAAAATACCGTTTGTTTAACAGTGAAGGAAAACATCGGGAGGAACACGTGCCTTCGTGCATCCTTAAGTCCTCCGTTATGTGTAGTATGTGTTCAGTCTGCATTTGGACAACTTAGTAGAATATGGTAGTAACCTTTCTTATTCCGACAGAAGATCCGGGTCCAACAGTGGAATCCCAGAAGAGGTGACGAATTGCTATATTTTAATGTACATATTTTTTTATAGCACGACCGCTGGAAAACAAACGGATGATTAGCCTGTTGCTAAGCGGTCACCGTAGCCTATGGACGCCTGCAACATCAGGCATCTCACATGTGTATTGCCGAACCTTTAAAGATCTTTTCACTCGTTGCGTGAAAAATAAATTGCTCAGAAAGTTCTGCCTCTCGTTATTTGGCTTTTATGCTTTGTGTCATATTATCAAAAAACTCTCCAGAGATAATAAACGTGTCTACTTGTGAAACTTCAAAAGAATGAAATCACATAGGTCTTTCTTCGTAACATGATAAGTTTTAATGATGTCTGAAGTTTTTGACGTAAGTTATTTCGCTTGCAAATAATGACTCTCTCATATTCAGCAATCGTGGCCTCATAAATTAAATACATTTACAACGGATTGTTCTGAAGAACGAATAGTCGATAGATTTCATATTTTAATTATAACTCATTATCTAAATTTCATTATTATTCAAAACCTTTTCAAAACTGTTCGATGCTGAGGATAGTTAATTAAAATTGCAAATCGAATAAAAAGATCTTGATTTTCCAGGAATTAAAAATAGATTGGCAGACCGCCTTAAACGTTTTCAAATGTATTTTTTTATTAATTAAACATATCTTTGTGACGTTTCACAAACGTCATCAGATGGTGCCAAAACCGTATATGTATCTGAAGTGGCAGCGTAGAGAGTTAAGTGAGAGGATCCCCTAATACTAATAGATATACACATTTAGTAGAAATATATAAGGACAAACTTAGGCAATGTTTTTATACTTTTATTTAGTATATTTGAACGAGCGCCGAATTTGTGCGATGTTGTCTGAAAATTGGTTTCCGTCGCACGGCGCCATTTGGCACGATATTGCGTTCTATGACATAATATGATTCGGTCATGAATATGGCACTGAGTATGTCATATGCCTTGTAATTTGTTTGTTTACCTCATTCTCGTTCTGTGACCTGACGTAATATCTGTTGACCGAAAACAATGTTAATTTGGCCCTGACTCCGTAACAGAAAACCGTAATTTGCTTACGTACTTAGCTAAAAAGAGGAATAAATAGTTCCTATAATTAAAGGGTTATTATATAAGTCACGAGTCAATATTGTTCGGAGCGTTAATGTTACAAGTTCGGAAACCCGCGGCGGAAAATGTATTTCATGATACATTACAAAATCGTTACAGTCCATACAGTCTGTTTACAATGTCGCCTTGCTGTGTAGCACTAGTCAGACTCGTCTTGTAGTGCACTGCCTATAATTCTAAATTGTATAGTGTCTGATAATAGGCATTAATAAAATAGTTTATTTTCAGAAGAGTATAATTAGAAGAGAATTACCTTTCAGTTGATTAAGCAATTTTTAATAATGTATTTAGGGTAGGAAGGTTAAGGACAGCGAAACGTTTTGTAACACAAAGATATTTTTATGGAACATTCGTTGTTATGTTTTTGTAATGGCATTCGTTTTAAAATTTGCACCTTTTATACAATATTAACACAAGTAAAAATGGTGCAATAGTAGGCATTTGTAGGCAGAATTGAAGCCGGAAAGCAGCATAAATATGTATGTCAAATAACAAGGAATACAATGAACGTAGAATAATGAGCCCTGCCCTTAAGCCACTTTTAACAACATGAGTTGTGCAAAGTTTTAGGACGTCCTAAAAGATCGTTTCATCAACTTCTGAAATCAAATGAACAAAACAGCTCTCCCGACTGTAAGTAGGTACTTTTAATCGCGAATGAAACCAGTCGCAGAGGGATTTGTCCAATCCGTACATCAGTGCTCAGTCGCATTGATAAAGCTTTGTTCTGCGACGAGTTTTTAGAACTGTCATCGTGGCCATTGTGCGCGATAATGAACGCCGCTTCACGGAACGCGTTGATGAATAGAAGCCGGCGCATTATGTAATTAATGGAAATTACTGTTTTGTTTTGTGCTCATTGTAAGGAAATGAATAAAAATCAAGAGTGCATGTAATAGTAATTTTAAAGGATTAGCTATTGACGCTGCATAATATTAAGTATTTTGAATAGCTGCGAAATACAGCATGTAGCATATTTAATTAAAAGACAGGTGTCATTATGTACTGTTTTAATAGGTCATAATTATTTTTTCATTGATGATACTTTCACATAATATGCTCTGTTTTACAAATAGTATTTCTCCAAATGAGTTCCATTAAAAAAATGAGTTACATATACGTACGTTAACTAACTAAATTTTAACTATAATATTTATACCAGTCACTAACCATATATTCCCGTCTTAAAGACCATAAATCTTATAAATATACCAATTTTAAAGGAGACCTGTAATTTAACCTGAAAAGACCGTATGTCACTTTTATATTTTCTAAGAAGGGTTTGGTTGGTCCTTCAAGTACATTAATCATTTTGATTGCGGTAAATCGTGTCCGATTTTTAAAGGTATATTCAGTCATATCAGTAACTTCGATTCGAGTGAATTGGCCATTTATATTAAGATAGTAAAGTAGAGCATAGTGGATGTCCGATATCAAGATAAGATTGTTACTAATATTGTGTTTTGTTGCGAACAAAAGTAATAACAAACAAAACAACTTTTCATGAATCCGAAATGTGTGTCTATATAGTACCTACAACTATAGTTTACTTTCGTAAGCAGGAACGGTTAAAAGAGAGTTCAACCAAGAATTACGCTTTGTACTCAGCCAAGGGCAGATAACTTTCATCGGAAAACACACGAGGGTCGGACCTTTTACGTCACCCTATTCCGTCACACGCCACGAAAATATACGGGTGGTAATTAAGGGTTGTTTCTGCTTAATCCCTTATCAGTTACCGAGTAAGTGCGGTAAGTAAATATTGCGGATTTCTTTTCATAAACGTAGATACATTCCTATTATACCTGCTCTGTTATCATTTTGATTTATTTTAAAGGACGTTAAAATATTAAAATGACTTAATATAGCAGACACATCATTTTGTATATCATAGAATAATATAGTAGTTTCTCAAACATTACTTTAAATAAAAGCTATTTAATTTCTACGCGAGCTACCTATACTAAATATATGCCTTATATATGGCCTTGTAAATTATTGATGTCTTGCTGTTTGTGTATTCTGTTACATTGCAATACGCCCTAGTACATAAACGTTTAAAGGTTTTGGTCTGATGGAATATAGCACACGATTTGTCAACTTAAGCAACGTCTGGCGTGGTCGGTGTTTGGTTATCGACTGCCATAAGTAATGCTTTCCACACTTCAGTAGGGAGGTGGAGCGATGGTTCTCGATTGTTCTTAGTAGGTAACAATCTTTAACGCTTATCGGAAGCTTTTAGAGCAGTTTGAGCGATGAAGGGGCCCTGTCAATCAGTACCCCTGTTTATTAACATTAGAGCCACGTAGTGGACAGGAAGGGAAGTTGCATGGATTCACTATTTGCAGGAAATCGTTCTGTTTAATAACAATCTTAAATTTTTTGTTCGTTTTTATATTTAGTAACACAATAGCATTTATTGGTTACGGATGATTGTAAGCATAGTTAGATAGAGAGCCGTATGCAACTGTTACCTTTTACACTTTCAATTGTTTCATATTTTGGAGCATATTAGTACGGTACTAGCCTGTATAGTGATTCAAGCTCGAACTTGGAATGCATTCATTGCTTATTGTATATTTTGAGACCGACCACTTGTTGCATTCCTTTAAGAAGTTTCTCAATATTCATGATTATTCATATAATTTAAGGCTTTATTTTGACTTGTACTGTGATTTACTAAAATATCACGTAAATAACTTTGCACTATAAGCGTAAGTACGCATCGCCATTCGCGTTTCGTCCGCGACGTGATGTAATTATTTACATCGGAACGAAGTGTGTTTCACGTGATAAGCTCTCTTAACTGCTCTTAACATTGTCTTCTGCTGTGGTGGATATTATATGTACGTAAATAAAGCAACATGGCTATCCAGAATCAGAGCAGATTTCCATATTTATCATATAGACGATTAACCCACTCGTCTTCACGCGAGAGCCTGGCGTTTTGATCATTGGATTAAGCGCAAAGCCTAACATTTACTTTCCAAATATTATTTAAATTTACTGTATTGTAACTACAAAATTATACATATGTTTATTTTGTTGGTGGCAAGGTTTAAGGGTGTGTCTAAACTATGAACATCATTGACTTAAACACCGCGACCAGTTACAGAACTACAATATAAGTTAAGTTCTCTTACGAGATTACACGTCGAAAAGACTCGAGTGGTTCTGATTAGGTGCGTTACAATAAGCAGTAGTTTATACAGCGAAAGAGCTCTCCTGCAGCCAAGATTGTAAGCATAAAATTAGAACTAAATCTTATGAACACAATGTACAAATTTGAAAATATTGTGTTGCCTAATTTTATTGGTTTTATATATACTATTAGTACTACAGTACTTTGAATTTAAGAACGTCAAGGTAGGATACTGTGAACTCAAATTACCACAAATCTCAATTGCATTCCGGGACAGTTAGACAACAATTTCTCAAAGGACACACAAGTTAAGGAGACATGCTGAAATTGAGACGAGAATGCACTCGACAAGTACGTCTCGAAATCCTGTATTGCAGTGACCAGCGGATATGCCTTTGAGGAAAATTCTTTTGGATCAAATAATTGCGTGTGTGTGTGCTCGCTTACTTTAAAAATTGAATTATACATATTTTAAAAATTGAATACCTCCACATCGATCCTTTGAAAATATGAAGCAATTAGGTATATTATTGCAATTGTAAAGTTGATAACCTTGTAGATCGGATGTTTCAAGAACATCTAGGGAATAATATTGCGGAGCTCACTTACGTAAGGGCAAACATGGTAGAACTGAGCCGGGGTGTACAACTAGTCACGCGAGACTCGGCGGCGGGACGTGTTCGGAATACCTTTATTGGCCTGACGTTACGCTCTTAAAGGAGATTAGTTCCTCCTCGTTTACCTTTCACAGTCAACGTTCGATTTCAAATGTATCGAACAAAGAGCGAACTTTATAGTTGGCGATGATTGAGCAATCTTATTAAGGGGTCGCCAATTCCTTTATTTAACCCTTTTGGATTGGATTAAAGACGGCTGCATCGGCTTTGTGAATTTTTGGTGGCACGTAACTTGAGCTAGGTCTTACAGTAAAGAAGGTAAAGAAGTAATGGGGGTTTTATTTTAGTAATAAATAGTATTATAATTATTTATATAGGAGGTGACAGTATTTCAAATGTCAGTTGCGGTTAGCGAATTATGTCAAATTGTCAAGAGAGCTGTTTAAATTGTCACATTAATCAGTATCCACACTCTCGTACCTACCAAAGTTCCCAAAGGATATTTTTCAATGACAATCGTGTACATTTTGCACTCCGAATTTGAATTGATCAAATATTCTACCCTCCGTAATATAATTAAATATCTTAAGTAAACTAGCCATATTTGTTTATGTAGAAACGATACTGAAATATACATATTCAAATGTTACGTAACAAACTTGACTAAATCAAAGTTTTATTCGATGCCGATTCGAACATATTTTAGTTTTTTTAGTATAGTCTTATATTGGTTTGTCAAATTTCTTCTATCTATTTGTATCTATGATGACATCCAATCACGACGTTAATATAGGTTTTTTTTTCGTAGAAATATTAAATGTTGATGGATAGACGACGACTTAAAATTGGGCATAATGTTGCAAAAGCTGTTGTGAATTGTCTGTTGTTGTTGAAAACCGGTTGTCCAGTGATGGATATCGAATAACTTCTTAATATCCAAACTTGGATAGAGGATTCTAGTTTCCTTAAAATTCATTTCTAATATTAAACTGTTTTTAAAAATACTTTATGACTGCTAGAGAATATTATGGCTAGAGAAAGAGATTTGAAAAGGAATTAAGATTAAAAAGGAAATGCAAAAAATGTTTTTAAAATAATACATTTCAGTGAAACAAATAATCGGTTCAGGTGGCGTGCGCAAAAATCCACGGAGCTATCCAAAATGACGGAGTCCTTAAAGTGGAATGTAGGTAGCTTTTTATCTTAACTCTTAGCTCATGTTTTCACTTTCCATTCGTTCGCAATAAAAATACTTGATTTTAAAGCATTTTTACGATTTACGGTCTACTGCGCGTAGTCTTTAAGTAAGAATCTGCGTTAATTTCAAAACACATTTTTTTTTGTGTTTTTACAACCGGTACGTTGCTGTAAAGTGTTGTTTGTATTTCTTTTGTTTCTTTCCGAGTTTTGGATTCATTGTAAATATAAAATGTTTTTTATATACGAATAGTATAAATTAACAATTATTAGAATTTTCAATTAAGTTTAAATCACTATTTAGCTTACTTGATATTACCATTTTATTAAGTAAAATATGATAAGGGTTCGAAGTTCAATTCAATTTATGGTCTGGTTATCAATATCGGGTCTGAACTGCTATGATTAATTTTCATTTCGGGATACGATTGTCGAACTTGGCTTAATTTTAATATTATTTATGTAAATTACATACAGATATAGTTTAAAACTCGCCCACACATTTAAAGTTTTATATAGTTCTTTGATATATTAGATCCGTTGTGACTCCCGATGGAACAAAGAGCGTCGCTCAATGAATATCCTGTGGATTAATTCTCACTAATCTGTAAGGGAACATCCATGACGTAGTGAATTTAATTCTTTTTAACTGTTAGTTCACCTTGTGCTATGTGCGAGAAATAATAGTAAATGTAATCGACCAGCTAAGCAGTTTAAAGGTATGTCTAGATAAAGTAAGCGAGTATAAAAAAATAATTAGTAATTTTATTAAAATAACTTCGCATCTACATGCTTATGTATGTCATACATAATAAAAATAACTATAAATAAATATAGAGAATAAATTTAAAAATATTCAAGTATCTATCGGTACATAAATTTGCCAAATATTGTTGGGCAGCTCCCGCCCATACACGTCCAGACAGGTCTTCATTAATGGGGTGCAAACCTGTAGAGGTAACAGGATTTGTAGGGCTATGCGTGTCACATATACCTTCCCAGCTTTGTCAGTGGACGATAACGAAAGGGAGGTTTAGGATTTCACCTTTTTATATCATAAAAATGATTAAAAAAAAACACAAAAATCCTAAACGAGTTTACAACATACGGTTAACACAAAGAGTAGGGTATGTTGCTAAATAAATTTAATGAAAGTAACCAGCTATGAATGGGATAATAAATCTGTTGAAAATAGATCAAAGGAATCCGAATAAAATTTAAGAAATAAACTTCAAATACTATCATGATATAACTGGTTGTCCATGCAAAATTAATTCAATATAAGAATGTGACTAACCTTTCCATGAAATCCCATTGCCCAGCAACCGATGTTTAAACCCAAATTAACATTCGTCGCGCAGTGATTTACAACTATATCATTATTTACCTGCAAAATATGGGGTTTTTGACAGTTATGCATTAAAAATATCATCTTATTTTGAGAATTGAATAGTGAACAGCAAACATTTCAATTATATGGTATTGTCCTTATATTTTTTATCATTCGACGTATAATACAGTAGTTTGTAAACTAAAAAATGGCGCTTACTTCAACGAGCTTGCCTTCGAGTTCAAACCTGGTGATATTCGGTTTCTGGACGGGAAGTATTCGCCAGCGAGTGTTTGAAACTGGGTGTTTACTCAGGTACAGGGGATACATGCCGCAGAGGCCAGGGATGGGATTTGGATCATATCTCACATAGAGCGGCTGTGAAAATAAAAGGTTTTCGTGGTATCCAAAACACCAGGCGCCTTTCAAATAGAAATTGCTTTTGGAATGTTAAAGGATTAATAAAAACAAATAAAGATTTTCTGTTGGAGTTTTCGTAAAAAAATATCTGCATTTTCTATGTTGGGTTTTAAGCTGTGCAGCTTAAAGTAGCGATTAGAAATAACAGGGACGAAGAAATTGCGAAAACCTTGTGTTTTATACCTTATTAGTTTTACTTTATACAAAATATCATTTAGCTTAAATAACAATTATCATCATTGGCTACTATTTGATTTATAATATAAAGGCAAAATGTGAGAATGTCTAATAAAGTCACGTAGTGGAAGTATACCGTCATCTGAAGCGAAGAAGATAGCGTCAAAAGGAATTCCTGATTATATTTCAAGGGTTCTTCAGCCCGGTTGCAGTAATCAGCACTGGTAATAACAAACGTGTTCCTTTCCGCAGGTACCAGGCTTGAAATTCCAACAACTGAGCATCCGTCTTCCAACTCTTGGGAATAATAAATGTCATTTGAAGAAATGCGTCCACCGAGAAGTAATCCCTTCCTGTCTTCTACCGGAGGATCAGTGGCTGTAAGAAAATTATGTTTTCTTATATTGTTTGAAAAGATCGCACTATTTCGAAGTCATTCGCTTGAAATGTATATGGTATATACAGTTATCATGTGCATATGCATATAACATAGGTAGTCTTTATTGAATGTGACTTTGAGTGGCCCGTTGGTGCAGTGGTTAGTGAACCTGACTGCTGCGCCGGGGGTCGTGGGTTCGATCCCCACCGGGGACAAATATTTGTGTGATGAACTCAAGTAGTTGTTCTGTGTGTGGGTGTAAAACGAAAAAAATATCTTTATAAGTATATACTTATATGTATATATGTAGTTTATCAGCCGTTTGGTTACAAGCACAGTTTAAGTGCCTACTTTGGGATCAGATGGCCGTGTGTGGAATTGTCCCAAGATATTATTATTATTAATGTGAGTTATGCGAAATAGAGCAATTGAGGTATTTTGTGTGGTAAAATTAACGTTAAATCAATCCCTTTTGTATGTATATATGTTAGGCTAATACAAACTTGAGATTCACCTGCATACCATAACGGCTCAATGGTATTAAATGAAGAAAAACTTTATATTCATATATATATATAGATAGATAGATAGTCTGGTTTACGTTACCTGGGACGTGGGGCGCGAGTAGAGCTATTTTCGCTCCGAAACCGATGCTGCCGGACGACTGAGTCAAAACTGTCGGTCGGTTCAGATTCTCTGTCATTTTTCGGAACTTGGCCAGCATTAGGTCGCCTTTTGTCATCTGCCTCAGAAACCTGTGAAGCTTGTACTACACGAACAAGGGCAAATATGTAAATTTGATATGTACATAATTTTACGTGTAGAGTTCTAGAGAGTGTTCACATATACGAGTAATATTACTTCTAGAACTCTACATGTTAAAGTTTGGTAGACAAAATCATGTCTAATTCACATATTTATAACTACACCTCTTCCAACTTAGTATCTTCATACCAATTGCCGAGCCGAACACGATTACAGTAAACTATTTCTTTATCTTCGTTAGTTTTCGACATTTTTGTATCGTATGAATTGTATATTTTATTATATAAATTGTAATGTCACTCAAGTAAGACGTTTATAAATCGAGAAACAGATAAAACATTTCACGTAGAGTCAATTTCTCCAGCCAGAGCGTGATCTATAAAAAGAAATCGTAAGTTTTTTTACAAAGCTTTCATTTTAAGTATATAACGGTAACATTAAGAAATTATTTTTCTTTATAATATATTAAATGTGTTGCTATTTTTTGGAGTTTTACAGTTGCCGTGTACCTTGAATTTATTTATAATTCAGTTTACAAACTATTTCTCTCCGGTGCAAATCTGTTTGGCAGACGATTTTGGGTATCGAGGAGCAGTTGCGCCGCGCCGTAAAGCCGAGTGACGGCCATTAGCCGCGCGCGCGCTAATTACGGATCAACTGGCCAAATCCGCGCCGTTGGCCGACGCCCCCCGTCGCCGCTAACAATGTCGTTAGCCACGCTCTTTGGCTGAAGGATCAAACGTGAACCTTCGGCTTTTAAAAATAAATTACAAATATTCGTTTTTATCAAATGATATTTTATGAACACCTCAATTGCCATTCGTCGTGACAGTCATGTCTAAGATTCTTCGTCGGAAGATTCCTAAGATGCTAGCAACGTGGGAAGAAATGGAATAAGACTATGTCAATGAAATAATGCTACTATTATTTTCCTTAATGCCAAAATATAAAATAATCATTTTTACTTTACTTTTCCAATGTGGAAGGAAATGGTAAATATGGCAAATAAATATATCTATACGTCCTCCTTACTTGACTCCGGTAAAAAAAACCTGTTTCCACC
>DVPR01001490.1:0-10794 GCA_018239345.1 Oxynetra stangelandi | reverse complement strand
TACTGGCTCCTAATGATGATGATAAATGTATTTAATCTATGACGTTTTCATGTATTATATAATTTGTAATGCCTAATTAACCGTGACAGGATAATTTATTATAGATTAAGAAATACCTATAGAATGATTAAAAGTAACTATTTTTATTATAATTATAGAATTGCATATGAAACAATGACGGCATAATGATAAATAATAGGTTTTATAGGTACTTTATTGTGATCCACATTAAAGCCCTATGCACAGTACATACTTATTGACATATGTATATACTGATTTTTACAACTTGTGATGGTAAAAGTAAAAATAATTATTTAGTTTTAACCGATTCAAATCCAATCAATCAACACGGGAATGGCACGAAATTTTCAACAAAAAAATCGTACAATATAATCATTACACTAGTGAACCAATAAATACTATTAATATCATAGTTACATTCTTAGTATTCCGTCCCGTTCAAAACCCGATTTGTCTAACAATATATAAGGAGAATAGTAAACATTCAGGAGAAATAGCACTAATTCTCACAAAATATGGGGAAAACAAAGTCGACATCCCTATACGCAGTCGGTGACACGTCGGTGCGTAGTCCATGGTAGTAGGCCTCCGGTGGCCGCAGACGGCACGCGCTCGTACCCCATAAAAACGTGAACCATAATCTTTGACTGTTCTGCCGACTTCGCGCACAGCCGCCAATAACAAGAAAACATATTGCATCTCTATAAGACATTACCAAAATATTAACCCGATCACCAAACAGTGTTTTTTTTTATAAATTGTGAATATTACTTTGTAGATAAACAATATTAGAAACCATTCAAAATGTGCAAACATATCGTCCTAATGCCTCTCGAAACGAGCGATACAGGTATGCATTTTGTATTACACTAATCATTGTTTATTATGTATTGATCAATATAAATTTGTATTAAATATGAGTTATGTTGAATAGATATAATCAAAATGTTTTTTTTTTTATTTATTTCGGGTATGGTAACAATATTAAACATTCATTCTTTTATTTCTACGGATATGACAATTAGTGGGTATTTTTTTTACTAAATCGTAATTTAATCTAATTATCTACCTTGTGTTAATGCAAATCGATTTTTAAAATGTAGTCATTACACGCCAATTGCATATTTATTGTCCCTTTTTAACAATCGAATATTTTTTAACCTTATACCTTTAATTCGTTAAAAAATCGTTGTGACATTTCCAGACGATCGTCTTAGATCGGCAACATTCCAATTAACCGCTAGCATCGTTTATAAAGCGGAAGTGGATTGTATGAAACTTATATTTCTTTATTATAGAGCACACTATAGGGATACGGTTCCCAGTTAGCTAGAACGAATTAACTCTGAACGGGTCGCGGTAGGATAGCGCCATTAATGATATTGACAGATGCGGTCGCCGGGACCGCAGTGTCTGGTCGCGTCCGCGGCTCGCGCATGCGCTCACATCACGACAAATTCATTACAGTTTTAAAAACATCGCAAAGACACACGGCTCCACAAACATTTTAATTGTATTGCCTATTATATTAACTGAAGTGGTGTTCCGACATATTGGTGTTACCCAACATCATATTCCGCGAGACACGAGACAGGTAAGCATACTGAAATTCAATCGGAACATGTAGTTATTAAAGTACAGTGTATTTGTCACCTGTGAGTGAACCACGAATGCTTATAAAACAACCGATATAGATCTTAAAGTGCAAATTTTCTTCATTATCATTGACTTCGTAAACGTAAGTCCAAGAAAAACGTAATCGTTTGGTGATATTTACAAAGTGGAATGGATTTTCAGTGCCATATATGTCTGTACGTAAACGGGTAAATTTGTCCTAATCCGCAGTTAGAACAAGAATATAGCTCTTATTTATTAACACAAGTCGGTTTGACATTAATGCGATTTCACATACTTAATTGGCACAATAATTTAGTGTAATTACACGACTTATGTTACGCACCTTCTCCTTGGGCGTATTTAGATGGAGGGAGGAGGATAAAAAATTCGGACCTCTTCTTTTAGCACAGGTAGAGAAATAATAATAATATTCGCGGAATATACTTATACAATTGCTTTCGGAAGGCAATTTCTGTGCTTATATATTAAATGAAATCAAATGTTCAATTAGATCAGTAGGATCATTGGCGTTAGTGTAGAATTCAGAATCTCGAATTCACTATGTGTGATTCGAGTAAAACTATTTTTTTTTTTTTAATGTTGGAATCCTTGAACGCCCTTCTTTCTCCCTTTATAACATAGGTATAGTCTCGCCCAAGATCTACACATGTCGTTTACTTATTTGTTTTGTTATACAAATTCAATTAGCAATAATTATTATAGTTTTTAATGCAATTTATGCAGTTGTTTGACTTTATTTTTGTTTATCTAAGTTAATTTTGTGTTTCATGTTTTATTCATTATTATTGGTCCTCAGAGTGTATGTGTATAATATACTAATAAACATGCATAGCAAAGATAAATACTGCAATACCAGCAGTAATTAATTGATATTCTGTTTAATATTCTATTTTACTTATATTTATTTAAAAAAATATTTTTTATTTTAATCATATAAAGTAAACAATTGAAGCGCAGTCATGTATAATACATATACATATATCAAGTGTCGCAATCGTCGGTATTAACGTTGTGAATATAATTTATTGGCTTCATCCTAACGTGGAAATATCCTGCCGTGAAGCCGTCCTTTGTGTATTAATAAATCTGTTATACAGCGACAAGTTTCTTTAACGCGATGTGACGTGACGAAGTGACCTTGATCTGTTAAACAAATATTAACTTAAATATTGTTTCTTAAATTTATGCTTGACAATCTTAACGTTTCCGCACATAATAAAAACTTGTGATCACATCAGTACTTACCCTGGACGGGAATGGAACATGTGACCCCTAACTCAATAGTCCAACTCACTCGTTACTGTGCTTACAGTTCTATCAATATTTCTCGAGTGATATACTTAGTACATATTATATTATTGCACGAGTATATGTAAGACGTGCTCTCTGCCTACCCAGATAGAGACCTGGCGTGACTGTTATTTATTTATATGTTACTCTAAACTGGATGTTGAATGAATTTTTTGTGGCTAAGCTAGCCAAAACGGAAGCCTCTTACTTTAAACCTCTTATCCTGAAAACATTTGTTGGGATGAACATTATGAATTATTCCATTAGGCGTTTTTTTCTGATAACCAAGCATCTTTTCCCACCAATCCCCACTGGAACATCGTGGTGAGTGCTCGGAACTTCCTGCGGCAGCGCCGGAGACTTGTGCCTAGGGATCGATAATCAAAAGGTTGCAACAAAGCATTGTACTATTTTTGGTGGATCGCAAATCGAGTGTGAAGTTAGCAATTGGCACGTCTTAGATTTAATTGAATGATATCTAAACGATTCGAGCTATGGACTAGGAGTCATTGCTATTGAATCCTTATTTACAATTGCGTTTGATTCTTGATCAAATTCATTTAAATCGATGCCTTGATACCTTTGAGGCGCTCACTTGATAAAAAAATATTTAAATTGCATTTACCATAATATATTAAACATTTTACTCAGTTTATTAAGTATGAACTCAGAAATCTTTTGAGAAAAATGCTTTTTTGTATAAAATAAACGATAGGATTCTGTTAATACGAGAATTAATAATTCATTACGTTAATTCTCGTATACTATATTGATTAACGTGAATTTCTAAATACCAATATTTTGAATATACTCTTTGTTTTCGATTTTTTATTTTCATTACATTTTAAATATACATGTAAAATAAATATGCATATATTATTTATAAGTTAAGTATTTTGTAAAGTGTAATTAATTACAGCTTTTCATAATAAAATTTCGTCATCTGTCAAAGCTACATTTTAAAACATTCGGTTTACTAATTAATCACTTTCCGTGAATTATACAGTATATAAGGGTCGTAAATTATAATAAATAAACACAAAGTTATTGAATAAGGTCTCCCTTATTGGATCATTCGGAATTCATGCCATTAGGCACTAAGTAGGGCCTTGCAACCCTTAGTTTAAGGTATTACATAAACATAAATAAATAAATGATTCTCTACTAGAAATAGAAACTGACCTTAAAGTGGTGTTAAAATCGATACAACGTATCTATCGGTACACATATATATGTTTATACACTAAAGCTTGCATGGGACATTGATGGAAATTTAAAAAAAAAACAACAAAAAACGTATATAAAATATAAACAAAAAATCTCCTCACGAAAGTAACAATAATGATAAGAGATTAATTTTTACGTCTTTTTTCTGGTTTTTGCACGTCTTAGCAGGATTTTATTTTTACGTTTCTGGATATATTTTGCACGTCATGCATAAAATTGTTTTAATGACGCTATTTTTTATTCATTAGAATTCTAAACAATTTGACCGGTTGAAACAGGTTTTGTCAAACATGCTTCGTCTTTGAAAGCATATCCCAATCCATGCTAACCTATGGATTAGATTGTTGTATTTTGGCATACGAGTCGCTATTTTGAAAAAGTTTTGAATGCAAAATCAATCTTCCTTACAACAGTTTTCCAGTTATTTATTATACCAGCTTTTGTTGATTGATGTTTCATTTGATATTTTGAAGTGAGTAAACAAGGGTCGAGTCGCTGCAGTGCTCAAAAAAGGCTTGAAAAAAATCGTCTAGGGCGATATTAAAGCAAGGGTCATTTTATCTCTTGTCTCGCGCCCCAACAGTACAGAATTCTAGTCATTACTTTAGACGACAGCAAAAAAAAACATTTTAAACCTGTCAAATGTATGTGATATGATGTGGGTCTATGGAAAAGAGGCTTTGTCAGTTAATAATATTAATATTTTTTTTCATCCCATTGTGCAGAACAAATGTTCTCAAACATTCACCACTTTCTCGTATATGTGCCGAATATAACAGACTTTGTACTATTTACAAGGACATTGACATAATCTTCGACGCGGCAACATCATTAAAGTCCAACATTCTAAGAGCTTGATGATAATATTGTTAATTAGTTTTATTGTAATACTTAATAGCGTTAGTACCTAAGTATAGTACCCAAATTGTATATATTCAATGTTGTTCATAATTGGTGTGATTATTTTAAATTGTGTATTGTGTATATATAGTGTAACGCTGTTGCCATGTAAAAAAATAAAAAAATTATATCATTGATAGCAAAATTATGACAAATTGTGCATTTAGACTTAGAAAGTGCCTGTGTTTTTGTAACTGGACTGACTGAAGTAGTTACATATTTTATTTTATTTTTTTACACTCAGATATAGAAATGCTTCTGCTCGTTACACATACATTTGTCCTCGATGGGAATCGAATTCACGACCCTCAGAACATCTGTCCGGTTCACAAACCAACGGGCCAGTTGTCTGAACAGCTTCGCGATCTGGGTCATCTCTTTGTCTGGCAAAAACGTAACGTTCCTGATGTGCTCTAGACTTTAAACAGATGCTAAAATTTCTACTACGCATTTCTTTTTATATGAAGTATGTTTTCTAAACATGGCTAAATTAATTTTCTTGCTGTTTACTATATTTCTGTACAGTTTATGATAAATGCTCAATTCGCTGGCATGGCTCTCAAGCTTTTTCATCATTCCACTATTGGACACGACTGTTTTCTCAGAATGAGAATCATTAAGGCCACAGTCTGCCACGCTGGCGAAGTTCGGGTTCAGAGACTTCACACGCCTTATAGAACATTTTGGACAAGTCATAAGGTGGGGAGGTTTCCTCACAATTATTCACTTTACTGTAACAGCCACTGATATCTTTAAAACCTACATTGTAAAGAAAGAGTTGCGCTCCAAGGTTTGAACCCAGGTCTACAAGTGCTATTGCCACATAAAAAATGTTATTGTCACATGTTGATATATATTTACTCGTATATATATCTCTTAGTCTAATTGGACTCGTATGTCCTTACATTAATTAATCAATTAATTCACTTAACACGCTGTACGTCATACAGTAAGGCCACAAAATTTAATTTCTAGGAACATTTTGAGTCTTGAGGAAAAACAAGCAATACATTTCAGCATCTGCGTACTGGTTTTACGTTGAATTTCTAATCTAGAATTCACGTTATCGTCACTTTAACCGAATTATAGAAAACGGCTTATACCTAATTGTAAATATTTACCAATATTTCATATAAAAAGTAAGACGACTAACACACTCAGCACATACCTATACTTATTAATTTCACATAGGTACATCTTTAAAAATGTCAATCTACAGTCAAGAAAGCTGTCGGTATGTTATTTTAGAGGCGTACGTCCACAATGTTACGGTTTTCAATTTCGTGTTTATAGTCTTCACAGCGAGCACGTGTGGCCGGCGATTGGTAACCATTGGGGCACAACGCCGGAGGCCAATGCTGATTTGAGTATTGACATTTACTTGAACTGTCTCCGATGTCAATTAAAGGACATTCAAAAGCAATTGAACATTGTTACCGACTTTTATGATGACAATTTCGTTTTTTTTTAAAGGACAAATACTATATCGAAACTTCATATATGAAAACTGTTGCAAATTTGCCATTTGAATCGACCTTTTGGACTCTTTATATAAAACTTTCTTAACTCTCTACCCGCTTCTAAAAAATTCGAACAATTTCTATGAATTATCAAACCCTCTTATTGATCACTGAGCTGTTTCATTCCAACTTTAATTTGATTATTAGACTTTGTTTTAACGGACAGACGCCTTAGAGATTATCTTAGCCAGGTTTCTTTCTTAAACTATTATGATGATTCATACTCATGGGTGTGGTGACGCATTTTATATCAATATATAAAATCAAAACAGTCTAAAGACATTGCAAATAGGTTATAAATATATGTTCTCTAGTTTGAAAAAAAAAATATGGCATATTAAACTATAGCACTTTGCTTACAATTAAAGTTAAATTTGAGGGTTGATTGTATTAAATGTTTCACATGTTGCGTAAATCCAAGCTAAAATACTAAATAATTAGATTGTATGATTATTTAACTTAAAATATTATGTTCAATTATACGCTACAAGTAATCGCTACCAAAAAATATTTCTTAAGTGATAATTTAAAGAACTACAAAAAATTCGGTATCTCACTTTTAATCCTATCAAACGTAAGCTAGTGCTAGCCTGCCCTGTCATGCTGATTGGATTTATCACACCGGTTACAGCATCCGCTCACTAACTCCGGCCCTATTGATACACTCGCTTCCACACTACAAATTGTCAATGCTCATTCGGCCTTTTTATTTCGAGAGACGACGGATTCAGCAAAAATAAAAATAAAAATTTAAATATAATTTTCTTTAAAAAGGTCGAAATAGTTGCTGTAGCCTTGTCACTTTCGAGAGACGACGGGTTACGAAAAATTTATTAGAAAATAAAATTAAAATAAAAAAAAACGAAATACACTTTTCTTAAAGTGGTCGAAACAGTTGCTGTATTAATGCAAGTGAAAATCGTATTATAAAGCGCATTTCACCAGGAGATAGGGTGGCCAAAATGACGAAGTGTCACGTCTTTCGTGCAACGAGTCACCCAGTTGGCTGCGGGTCTGCTGAACTTGCGGTGCTCGTTAGTAGTCGTCAATCTGCTATAATGCTATAACGTGCTACTGCATTCTCACGAGTATCGCGTACGACAAATCAGTGAGACATGAAGTCATTCTCTGTCACATTTCATTAGAGCACAATGTTGCCGGCATCGCTTTTATGCTGTTGCATACGAACAATCAGAAAAATATGTAGTTGACTTCAAGTACCTATAAATTTTTTTGGCAGCTCGACTGTCATGTGCTATTTGCGTTGTTGTATTGCTTTACATATAAGGTTGATTTTTGTATGACACAGTTTTTAAACCGTTTTTTATAGTATATTTTTTAAATAATTTGTAAATGAATTATAAACATATCTCTTTAATGTAGTGATAATATTCCCCGTTTCTTCCACTCTTGACCACTCAATCACGCAGCTAAACAAATGCGTGGATAGTGATGTAGTTAGGTACTCCTAGTTTGAAAACATTAAATCAATCCATTTACAATGGCATCAACCGAGCATAATCACGCCATATCGCTAGAGAGTCGATTTGTTCAACGTTTCAATGAATGAACAAGTTTGTTTAGCAGACGTCGTGTTGTTATCGCGACGTGGGTCGGCATGTAACGTACTCTTAATTACGATGCTCAATGTACTTATTGATCGCGTTCAAACGACGGCTACGTATCAGCTGATTCCATTCGCGTGTCCACGGCTGAAGGCCGGCGCAAATGGACGTGGTCCTTAAACATTTGATTCGTTAAAAAATGTGGCTGTCTATCGCAACACAGCGCAAGTAGAACAGTATGTTATTACAAATAGATTGCCGAGATAAGGATGTTGTTCGGAAACAGCGTGCGATTAGACTCCCCTAATAAGCTTCTTAGGGGAGTCTAATGTCTAGGTGCCATTGAAAGGTTGTAAATGATTATGGAGTTAGATCTCTGTTAGTTAGTTTAGATGTTGGTTACAAATTTCATTAAGCGGCTAAAACAATACATGAGGAATTTTTTTTTTAGTACATTCCATGAAAAATTACAATAAGAACATTTTGAAGACATTTCTGTACTGTATGTATGTACGAGTATGTGTACATAAATAAATGAACAAAAAAATTAAAGTAAGAAAATAAAAAAAAACATATTACAGTGAGAACATTTTCAGTACCATCCATGAAGAATTACGGTAAGAAAATCTTTACTTTATATCATACATGAAGGATTATAGTAAAAAAAAATTTGCTTAGTACCATCCATGAAGAAGACGTGCAAGCCCGCGATGTTCGGGCGCATCTGGCACGCGGGCCGGCGCGCTCTCAACCTCGAGCACACGCCGCCGCACCAGTTCGCCTGCAGCCAGTGGCAGACCAGCCATCGCCCGTCCACAGCATACCTTGCATATAGGTTTGTGCATTGAAACTCACACACACACACACACACATATATAAGATGTACATTCTGTTTTGAAATTTAAACTAGGCGTATTAAATCCACAAGATGCTTCAACTACGTAAAGTTTATCGCTTGATATTCGTTTCATTTAAAACTATACCAGTACAAATAGAGACATATTATTATTATTATATAGTTTATTTATTTTAATTAACAAATATGAGAAGCCCGTTATGACAAGATTATTATAGTTGCTATACTTTGGGTGTCATACCGGTGGAAGCTGAATATGTAAAATATAGATTACATACAATTCAATGCTGAATATACACTGTTAAATTTGTATGCAATAACAATAATAACGCGATGTCGTCTTAACGAAAAACGCGATGTCGTTTTAACTATGATATCTTAGCGTATTTTCCTAACTCATCCCATAAACAAAACAAAATCGAAACTTCACTGATTAACGGCGTAAATTACTGCAGTAGTCATAGTGCCTGCCATGGTAACTCAAACAATATGGAACCTATATACTTACGACGGAGACCTACATACATATGCATACATAGATATAGGTACATACATTTATACATAACAAAGCGCTTATCGAGCGTCGCCACAAAGGTTTACTGCTGGTTCCGATAATTCATGCACTTGCAATGTAACCTCATTGAATTGTTACTTAATATCTCGCTATATCGATACGTGCAGAGGTAGGTATACTTAACACTTTTGTACTCAACATTACGAGTACTTGACTAAATGTATATCTTTTCCCATGTGTTTTCCCACCGAGCACTTACTATAGGTAAAGATTTCAATTAAAAGACTATAAGGACAAGGTAAACAGGAAAGGATTAACGATTTAGTAACTATATTCTGTAGCGCACGTGTTTAGTGACGTTTGTCCGTGTTGCCATGATTATGTTTTTGTTCATAGATGGATATTATTTCTGAGCGTGATGTCAATAGGCATCGCTAGTTTCTCGTGCCAGCAGCTGCCGCGGCTGTACGACGGGCCGCCCGTCCAGCTCAACTACTTCAAATGGTTCATCTACTTCACCAACTGGGGCTACATGTTCATCGCCGTCCAGTCGGGCCTCGCGCTCGCTGTCGTGCTCCACTATAGAAACGAGAAGTTCTTCAATATAGGTGAGTTCATTCTATTTTAAAGAGTTTTAATGACAAAAAATACACACACACATACATACCTATACAGGAAGCACGTCGTCGTAGACGAAGCAGGTCAGGTTTGCAAGGACAGAGATGTTTGGCAGTCCTTGTTCTCTGCCTACGCCCGCACTACTGCACGCTACTGCCCGCACAGGACCTAGCGTGACGGTTATTTATTTATTTTATATTATATTCGTGTACACTGTGTATAATTTTATAGTGTTCATATGTGTTCACAGGTACCTAAAAATATCGTATTTTAAAATTTTAGTTATACTGAAATATAAGACGTGTAAAACATGTTAACTGCTTCATTCAAAGGCAATCCCATGTCATTAGTGTTTAAATATACATATTTTCGTACATATGACCTGCACGGCTGCCTGGATTTTTTTCATTTGAAATTTTAACATAAAAAAAAACGCTTATTTTTTATTCGCGTTTATTTTACATGAACGGTTTTAAAAATAAGCATTTTCATTTCCAATATTATTATCTACCAAAGCTGTTAGCAAAACATTTTGTTACACCATTATTTTGGCTACGAATATGATATACTGGGTTGACTGGTAGAGAATGCCACTAGGCATTAAGTCCGCCCTTTGTGAAACCTAGTTATAGGTGATGCAATAAA
>DVPR01001489.1:0-10796 GCA_018239345.1 Oxynetra stangelandi | reverse complement strand
TATATATATATATCTCTTATATATACATATATTATATATGTATATATATATATATATATATATATAAATCTCTCTCTTTGTAAAAGTAATTAGTATCCGTAACGATATAAGAGATACGTTTTCAAATGTAAAGTGTAGTAATTCAGCTTACTTGTTTAATATTGCACATACGTTACAGTGAACGGTGTGCCCTACGACGGAATATCTTCTCTATTTGAATGCATGTTCAATACATAATATACTTTTAGAAAGCAGCCCTCTTTCACCGGCGGTTAGAGGCTACCTTTATAACACTAAATAGAGCTTGTGGTATTCATAATTACGAGCAATGAATAAAATATAATCTTGTGACCAAGTATTGGTCACAACATTGAAACCAAAATTAACAAAACAAAGTTTTAAATGGCACATATCTCACCTATAATGATTGAAAAGTTGATTAATATGATATCTTAGGTATTTGCGGTAAAAATAAACAAGTCAAACTACACCATGGAAAGTCCGCGGTGAATTCAGTTCATTCGAGTGACACCTTAGATATACGAGTAGGTACATACATAGATAGATGCTTCCTTATATCACTAATCGCCAAGGGCAGATTATATTGGGAACCTGCCTTTTATACTATGCTGTTTGTAATTAAATATAATGTGTTTTGGACATCGTAGGCTGTATATTTATTTAACAATATTAAGGGCATTCACTTAACAGATTGAATTGATTCAGAGTTGCAAAATATACAAGGAACTTGTTTAAATTATTTACTAACAGAACAATACCAACCTTTCTACATTAAAATATCTCATGAAGAGGTATACACTATATTACTTATTCATTGTTTATAACAATATCTGTCGTAATCTGTTATTCGAGTTTGTCTTCACAGTACTGTTGTAATAAATATTGTTAGGCTTCACTAAGATAACTTGTCATATCATAAACAGTACGTACATAAAATGTACGTATGTGTTATGTGAACGCGTTAAGAGCAGCTGGCAATAGTCAAGTCATCGGAGACAGTATTGCGCGACGCAGTGATCTGTTGATGTATCGGTCGCACGATTAGTTAGTAAACAGGCGCGACCTACCATTGTGGGGCGACAAAAATAAACAGAGGATGTTAACCTAAACAATTTCAGCACACAAACAACTTTCTTTTTGTCTTAGGATAACTTGGCATATATGGCAATATGATCCTATACTAATTCGAATCTGCTGAGACAAGTTCTGATACATTCTGTATTGTATACATTTATTAATATATAATTCTACATCCAGTCAGAGATGAAATACTCGTGCTTATCACACAAAATATTTGTATTGGTTGTTCATTCAATCACCGATCCATAGTTTGGCAGTCACATTTATTAATCACTGAACCAAGAGACCGACCAATTATGATTTGATTAATACTAGTATTTTATAAGTTTGGATTTTTTAAAACAACTCCGTACATATATTTTCAATGGCACTTTAAGACGAACACTGAACTAAACGTGTAAGTGAAGTCATACATATCTGTCCACAGCGTCCAAAAACAGATAAATTGCGCACGATTCGGCTGAAAACAATCAACAGCTTCGTTTAGCGTATATAGTCTCACACGTATACAACACTGACACACCGCCATCGATAGTTATATGGGTCGATAGATTAATCAATATAACAGAAATTAAGCCATCACGATTGTAACATTTTTACGTCGCGTGTAATATTATCGCTAAGAAAATAATCTGATAATTAGAAACTAGATTTTTTATTCGAAATGGTCTTTCTAGTACACAGACTTTTCTTGCGTGTCGTTATTGTTTAATAAAAAAAAATTAAAAAGAAATTTGCGATATTAATTATGATGTAAGATTAGACTAGACTATTTGTAACTTCTATCAATGTATATCTAGTACTAAAGGTTTCATAAACAACCTAACTTATGTACATGAAAAATCATAACGTGTGTATATTTTCCTTTTATTCCGAATACCTTAGGACATATATTTTTTGTTTTCTAGATTTCATGAATTGGTCACTTCAGGGCTCTTGATCGATGTTGTTAAGGCAATGGATGGCTTTATTATATTATATTCATCACTGGGGACTAGCTTAGAAGGTGCAGCATGATTAGGGGTTTGGAGCAATCCTGCGAGTATTCCGGAAGTTCCTCGCGTTGCATAAGCGATTAACAAAGCGATGGGGCAACATCTATACATTTTCGTCTGAACCAAAAGTCCACACAAAGCTCAACTATGCCTATTTCTGTATAGATACTGAATAATTTGAGGAAAAACATTTTTTAAATGTACACGGTGACTTCCAGACGATGGTGGACCCACGACGACTCCTGCATCTACATGCTGTTTGACTACGTCTGCGGCGGCGAACTGTTCTCGTACTTGAGAAACGCGGGTCGTTTCAGCAACACCATCGGTAACTATATTTTCATATTCACGTAACCGTATATTATTTTTAATAGCATAACATTAAGTTCCATACACGCAACATCCGTCATGGTTTACGTCATCGTAGCGTTTAATGCCTCTACGCACGGTATAATGGATGTTTTAGAAAAAAAACTGGGATACGTTGTTTATCGTGCCCGAAGAAGCATGCGATAGCTTGTGAAAATTAGCTCCCATCGGCATGCCGGAGGACGGCGTTCGTGTTCAGTATTATGAGCGTAAAAAGTGCATTTAAATATAACATTTCTTAATGTAATGGACGCACTATTTAAGTTTTGAATTGTAATACGGCAATATATCTTTGGTGTACATGTCTGATTTATGAGGTCTTTGTTAATCATTGCCGTCTCATAAAACTTAGTGAATAACATCTGCACTCACACTGATCAGATTGGAAAATAGGAGTTAGGGGGCAAGTAAGGAGTGCTATTTTACAAGAACATTGTGGGTAAATTAAAAAAATGCATACGCCTCAATGATTTTTTATTGAATAGAATCTAATGGAATCCGATTGAACCACTGACGGCGTTTGTTTTGACACTGACGGTGAAATTCGTATAAGAAAACAAAGTTAGAACCAAATGTTTATTAGGTTATAAATAAAATAAATAACCGTCACGCCAGGTCCCTAGCGGGGTAGGCAGAGTGCACGGAGTTATAAAAAAACTAAATATATTTTTCAGCTTAGTTTTGTGTATGATGTTCATTATTTGGACACAATGAGTCAACATTCACAGATTTTGATTAATCACCGTATTATTGGTGTGCAATAACTAACAGACGATAAAGAAGTAGGTACTGTTTTAAGGATGCTTCTCTTCTGCAATTTTGTGTCTGTTTATGGTTCCATATTAAATTTAATAATGCATGATTTTGGCTTTTGTCGCTTTTAACATAATGATTAGTAGGTATAGTAGGATTATTTTTACACATAGGTGGTATGGTATATGCATATTGAAAGGAATAGTTCTCTCAATCCGATATCGGAAATCATGAGTCATAAGTTTTTATAAGTTGCGTAAACGTTAGAAATGTTTAGTTAAATCATGAATGTTTAATACATTATTTTTATCCTCGGATTCAGTAGGGATGTTCTCATACTGATATTTACTCATTTGGATGGCGCGGACCGGCAGCGCGTCTTGATTCATTGTGACGTCACAGGCATTTGATACGGCAAACATTACAAACGATTACATACGAGTACATCCGTTTTGAAAACGCGATTTTTAATTATAATTTTCGTATAACAAATGTTAAGATTTTATTAAGATTCAGTGTAATTGTTCACATACACAATTATGTAAGTAAACAGTTACATACATAGGTACATGTAAACAATTACATATGTATGTAGGTGCTACTTTGATTTACTTATATGCAACTTTTGTTTTCGTCAAGGTCAAAATTGATTAAATACTAATACCCTTTTGGCGAGGTCAACGGCAGGTCGTATTTCGGTCAATATATATAAATCGCTGAATAATGCATCGCGGTCGAATAATGTTCATGGTACATTAGCGAGAGATTTGTATACTTTTTTATGCATATTTTTTATCTTCTCATATTTGAATCTAGTAGGATATGAAATGGTAAAATATCGCAACATAATTGTATAGAATGGCAACGGTTACGAAATGATGGGACGCGGCGTGGGCGTCAAACGGCTCTTGAAGTTCTTTGCCTGTCCGTGATATTCTTACTTTGTCTTTAAATTCGTAAAACATTTGGTACTGGACTCTTATAAAATCTGGACAACCCTTAATTAATTTGACAGGAAAATTGAGGCTTTTCATGAAAGTCACAATAATATTTCTCCTTAAAAACTATAGTGCGAACTTACTATCAAAACCCTATCTAACTGTACGCTATATTAAATCAATAAAATAATTTCTGTTCGATCACATGACTTAAATAAATACTGACGGTATGATAAAGTCGTGTTGACGCTTTTCTTTTGATCTGCGATGAAAGTTTATGCAGGTACTAAGTGTACAGTATAGATTAAGAATACTTGTATTCAAAAATAATATGTAAGCATTTAGTGCTCGTAAGCAGTTATAAATGTGTATATCTCTAGTCTATTAACTTATGTGCGAAAACTTTTTTCTTGTCTTCAGTTTATTGACGGTAAAATATTTAATTATTTTTTTCAACGTTAAACGATGTTAGTTCAGATTGATCGTTAAACTTCTTTACGAACGTATTGCGATGCCAAGACCCGTTCGATTGTTTGGACGCCACGCGCTATAAAACAACAGCACGAAATGTAAATGTGCACTGTCTCACTTGACAGTTACACGCAACATCAAAGGGTACACCAACAGAGTTTTATAAATAAATTGTAATTGAACTATCGACGGCTACGCGTTCATGATCACGATGATAAATGTGAATGAATGATAACTAATGTTTCATTTCGTTCACCGTTCATCGTTCGTCATTGATGAATTAATGCTCGATCTAGTGATGCCATTCGCATTTAGTACACGAATAGCCTTTTTATTTTTACCTTTAGTTTTGTTCTTATGTATCATTTTCATTGTGGAATTAATGCTTCATTCGTTGTCAGGCGGTTACGACAAGACGTTGCAAGTTTACGAAT
Organism: Oxynetra stangelandi; assembly: GCA_018239345.1. Lineage (NCBI taxonomy): Eukaryota > Metazoa > Arthropoda > Insecta > Lepidoptera > Hesperiidae > Oxynetra > Oxynetra stangelandi. The sequence continues at coordinate 5,735 of DVPR01001489.1, read as the reverse complement.
AAATAATACGTCTAGACAAGAAGTGTTGAATATGTAAATACCTATTTGCTAGCTTTGGATCTTTGGGATTCGAATTTAGACTTCTCTTACTGCATTAAGCTAAGTGCGGTTTGAATGTTTCAATTCCACTTACTGTCATAGAACTTGTGAGGGAACGGACAACACTAAAACAACTCGTAATGTTTCTTAAGGCTACACTAAGTCTGCCAACCTTGACTATAGTGTCATGCTGTGGCCGCCCTATTCTCAAAAACGATCCAAGTCCAATAGAAAAGCGTTGATAATAATTAACCTGCATATAGATATGGCTAATAATTTGCTGCTTTTTCTTAAATATTAGAGGATCACCTTTTGTGATCACAATACCTCGCGATTACGCGACACGACTGGATATAGACGTTACATGGAAAACATTGCGTTTCAACGACATACATACGAGTATGTACGGATAGGCAATAATAATATTAATCTGGTCCTGTACACGGGACAGTATGTACATATGTATAGATGTCTACAGAAAATACACGACAGAAATAGGTGACCAATGATGTGTACGCTCACATTTGTCGGGTTTCGAGTTGAAAAAAGTACATGAGCTTATTATTCGCTTTTTTTTTTTTGAATAATTTCTTCGGGAACATTTAACGATGTGGCAGTCCGTATATCATTGCTTAAAAATAAAACAGTTTTGTGACCAGAAGTCGTACGCCAGAGCGCCAGACAATATGGAGCCGCTCGTGCGCTCCGTTTCACGCGGTGTTTATGTGACTGTTCTCGAGTCAAATAATAGTACTCTCGACCTCATTAGACGCTCCCCTCGTGTCTGTGTATTGTAATCGCATTAAACGTTTTACAACTGAACTTTCTGGACTGGTGCCCAAGCACTCCATGCTTTAGAATATGTTCAATAAGCACTGGTTGCATGAAATATTCATGATTTATAGTCGATATATTTTCTAAATACTGGTATGCTTATTATATTCTTACTAATTAATATTACAATAACATAAGAGGCAAATCGGTTAAGAATATTACTAAAATATTTGATTAGTTAAAACACTTCGCAAACATAGGATGGGATGGCTAGGCTCTTGTAGAGAATACGTATCATGACAGATATGTTGTGACATATCTTTGCTGATACTGTCGCAGACAGGTATTTTGAATGACTGATGAAATAATCTTTAACTGTTAACACGTTGAGGCTATCTTGTCGCGACGGCTGAGTCTGTGCGATGGGTGTGCATCCCAATGTTTACTGATAAATAATATGCTGTTAAGATAAAGAGGAATCCCAAATATAATAGTGTGCACGCTTAACTGAATACCGCTTTGGAAATTATATATGTTAATCTTGTTAACAATTATTATTAACAAATGAATTCGATAATTGAAAGCGCCAAAATAAACGGTCAATAAGACTTTCAGTTTTATACATACACATTCATAATATGTATGAGAAATGGTTTAATCTGTAAAATAGATCATGAAGAATTCTGACAGACTTATGTTTGAAGAAAGACTTGGAGAGCTTTTAAAAATTGGTATACCATAGGAGTTAAATGAGTTGCTCATTAGGACATTAAAAACAAATTGATAATAATGGTTAGTTGATATTTTTTATACTCAGTGAAGAATTTTTCCAAAGATAGCAATTTCAAATAATAAATTAATCGCATGCTATACACTGTACCTAAATATGAATTCCATAATTTTTTGACACGACACATTTATTGTACATGTTTAATGCAAATAAAAAAATAACGAATATATCACATGGCCATAAAATTCCTTACAACTCAATGTAGTTAATATAATGTATAATAAAAATATATATATATTATATATCTAAAAAACATTCCGTGTTAAATTAATGTTTGTCCACCAAAATGTCCATGTGATGCATTGGTCACAACACACTGGTGGCGTTGCTTCGTTGGACTTTCATGCTGAAGCTAATAATAATAATTATTAGTCCATTAAAACGTCGATATACTTTTAAGCTTAATTGAATACCAACGCTGATAATGGTGACGACGGTGACTGGAAGCAAATGCTGATTTTTCCAAAAAATTATCATCAAAATGAATCTTGATATAAATATCCTTCTACCATCCACATAGCAAACATGCATATGCAAATCATTAAAAAAATAAGATACAAAACGAGTTTTGTCTCAAACAGGGTGTCATCGGGACAGGTCGATGAAGGAATTTCACAATGTTTTACCGACGAGTAGCTAGAAAGTAAATTTACTATTAAACAATGTATTTTCGCAGTGTTAAAGTGCATGCGCGCCCTATACCGTATTGCCGTTTAATGAAATTCAATATACAAAAAGCGCTGTATGATACCAATTAACCGACAAATATCTATAACTCCGCTAACTATAAGTCTGTCTCTAATTTATTTAGGACGTTTAACTGTATATCATTTGATTATATACTATATTGTATGAGTGTTTGGGTTTTTGGATAGTTCGTAGAGATGATGTCATGGAACGCCGAGACCTCCGTAACCAACACATTTTGTCGCCCACAACGCAGTGATTCATGCCATATTTCATCTGTTTCCAGCCGTGTTTCTAATGTTTATTTATCACCAGACATAACACAAGCGATGATGTCCTTAAAACATTACGTTTTATTGAATATTTTGCACTCGATACTAAACGGTGATAAAAATAGGCATGTATATTGTGGCTGTATGTATTAAAATATTCCATACAGCTGTTGTTTCGCTAATTAAAGAACTCGCGGATTTTCATTTTCTGTTCGAGATCATAACCATTTATTTCTTTAAGCATATCTTGTAAGTATCGAAATAATTGTCTAGGCCAAATTACTTAATGATCTGGTGCGATGGTTCGGAACGAGTTTATATAGAAATCGTTACCCGGAAATTATGTACCATTCGGTTATTGAATAAGACAACAGAGTAAGAACATGTTGATGATTAATATTACAGTTTTTGCAGTGTCGTGTTTCTGTTTGCATATCGTCGAATTCAATTGGTCACGCTCTAGTTAGTCGAAGATGTTGATATATGCGAAGTAATTGACGCTTCGAGGATTTAGAATTGTGTGTAGTGGAAATAATTGACGACGATCACGATTTTTCTCTAGCGAGCACGGACCGACGCTGGTAATAATACTTACAACAAGTAAATCTCCAGACCGACCCATGGGCGCGGCGGTGCCGGTGGCGATCAACATAGACTTGATGAAAATAAAAATAAAACTTGATTTTTCTTCTTCTCTCTATCACAGTTCTTTTTAAAAGCATTACGCGAATAAGATTATACAAAACGAGTATTTTATTAGAACATTAGGTTTGCGATTGAGCGAAGCTTCTGCGTCGTAAATTAACGAAGCTTGTACCGGACTCTGAAATATGAAAGTATAAATAACTTCAGTAGTAACACGGACGATGTTCCTGCCCTTAATTTATTTTGGTGAGGTTTCTTTTGAAAATAAATTATTCCGCTCTCAATTGAAAATAATATGTGGAAAAATTTATATCCTCAATACAGTTAATGAACGTCCAAATTCAAAATGTTCAAACATTTCCAGAAAGCGTGGGACGTCACGGTAAAAGTTCCGTGAAAATGTTTTTTTTTACTTACCGTACGACATGTTGGCATTAGAAGTTGGTTGACCGCTTTTATAGGTGACGAATCCCACGTTTATTCATATTTGCTTTTTATATGACAAAAAAAGTAATTATAATTTTATCATTTACGAAATACTACGATTGGTGAACGGTTAGGAAACATGAAGAAAAAAGTAGTGACTGTTTTCAAATCAGTATCCATTACAATTATATGACACTATTACTTATTCGAATATTTGATTTTTCTAGATATAAAAGTTTTTTAAATTCTATAATGGCGGTCAACATGTTAATTTGCGTTTGCTTGTGTTTATTCGATTTTTGTCTCAAAATGCTTTAAAAAGCGGTCATTAAAGGAGGACACATGGTTGGAATAGTCATGTTTGAATGTGCGAAATTATCAGATTCACACAAATATGAAATCTGCATAAAATATTCTGTTAGTTTTTTTTTATTTGAATTTTAATAAAACTACTTTCTACATATTTAATAGAAAATTTGCGATGAAATATATTGTTAGCTCCCATTACTATTATTGTTAATTTATATATATTTTTTGTTTAGGTAATTTCTATGCAGCTGAAATAGTTTCCGCACTGGAGTACCTGCACGCTCGAAACATCGTGTATCGAGACTTGAAGCCTGAAAATCTGCTTTTGGCCAAGGATGGCCACCTGAAGATCACAGATTTTGGATTCGCGAAGAAACTGGCGGACCGCACGTGGACGCTTTGTGGCACACCAGAGTACCTTGCACCTGAGATCATCCAAAGCAAGGGGCACAACAAAGCCGTCGACTGGTGGGCATTAGGTTAGTATTCATGCATCTTAATATACGTAGATAATAGTATTTGATGGCGTGAAGCGTGCCATCTAGCGGTCTTCAGTGTAAGCTGTATCGTTAGCTGCAGCTATTTGTGCCACTAAACAGATTCACTTACAATATTGTGTTTCAAGGGTATCCGACAACCAATCACTAAAAAAGATAACTGAGTTCTCGGAGGCAGTACCGCGTCTTTGACTGATGACAGACTGGATGTCGGTCATATTTGAGGTTCTATATATATATATACATATATAAAAATCCGTAGATAATTACACCAAATTATATTTTTTTTAGTTCAATATAGTGATTTTTAAATTTGAATGACCCATTATTGGTCATTGAATTTTATTTTTAAGTAATGTTGGTAGGTATGTAAATGTTCTAGATGTTGCTCGATTTAGGGCACTAATTGTGATTTCTAGCAAATTTACCAAATAATTAGAAAAGCGAATACTTACAGCATTTCGTTTAAACACTGACGCAATAAAAATGCTATTGGCGTTGATGAATATTTCGCGTGCTAATTGTAATGTTGTCTTCGTCTTATTTATAGCAACGCATGTCGAGTTTTCAGTTTACATAGAAAACGAATGTTTACTTTCCTACCAAACTTTTTTGTTATAAAAAAAATACATTAATATTTATTTATAATATTTTTAGACTCGCTTGTGCAACTATACCCATCAAACTTTACTTTCTAACCTTGGGATGGCATCTATCAATAAGCTTGACGCCTACTTCTCCCAGAGAATAACGACTTAATCCCTAGTGCAAAACTGAACGTTCATATTGGCATACCTTCAGCTTTGCCCGCGCAATGTCGTGACTGCGATCTCGACAACTACATGGGTTTATTCTATATATAAAACTTTGCTGATTACTATTTTATTTGAAGCGTTTGCTTAGAGCAATGTATAATAAGAACATGTAAATAATACGTCTAAGCATTTCATGATGCGTCCGTTGAAATATGAAAGAAATAGCAAGTACCTATTATATGCGCAAAATGCACTGTATATTACCGTAGTAAAAAAAATTGAATCTCTACGAATTAAGATTTCCTCTTGCTCATTAAATATTCAAATCGCAATGTCATGTAATGTAAACCTTAAATCTTACATTTGTATGTTGTTCTATCGTGAAATAATTTTGATATAGCACCTATTTAGGCATTTATTGTTTTTTATTGCCTTTTTATTTCCTAAATACAAAAAATTAAATTAATAAATAACCGTCACACCAGGTCCCTAGCGGGGTAGGCAGAGAGCACGGAGTGCCAAACATCTCTGTCCTTGCAAA
>DVPR01001488.1:0-10797 GCA_018239345.1 Oxynetra stangelandi | reverse complement strand
AACGCGTGTGTTGATGGACGTAGGTGTCGAGGGAGGCCAAGGCTCTCCTATCTCGACCAAATAGGTCGGGCTCTAGATGATGGGGGAGTCCAGAGCCTCCGAAACCGGCATGTATGTATGAAGAGACTGATGAATGTAGACGAAGCACGTCAGGTTTGCAAGGACAGATATAATTTGCACTCCATACTTGCTGCCTACTCTGCTAGGGACCTGGCTTGACAGTTATTTATTTATTTAAAAATCATGTTCAATAAACACAGATCTGAGACGTATCCTAATAAAGGGTCTCAAGGTTACCTTGGAGTACACAAACCTTGAGCAGATATTGATAAGGTAGAAACAATTTTGCGAGGTAGGATTTAGCTGGACTTGGCAGCATTTGATTATGTTACAACATAGTTAAGTTATCTTCTATTGTATTAAGTCTGAAAGCCTATCAATGCATCTAGCCTGTTATAACATTAAGAGCTGAGCATAGACCATATGTATAGTCCAGCAGTTTTCAAATGTGCATAGAGCTATGGAAGTATTTATGCTCAGAATAAACTATAAGATCTGCGATGAAGGCCACTAAAGAGTTCATCAGGCCACTAAAGTCATTGACAAGAAGAATTTGAAAGTTGAAATGACAGTGGGTGTGTCCAGACTGTAGGAAACCATTAGTATTATTTTTAGCTGGTCACAGAACTTTAGCTTATCTTGAGGACTAGGATGGTCACCTCTAGTGACATATACATGTGGATCACTAACCACACCCTTCAAACTGAAACATATTGCTATAATAACAACTGCTTCACGGCAGATATAAGACAATATTATCTTAATTCAAAGAAATGTTTCGCTTTTTATAAGCAATGGAACTATCTCAGACATACAAACAGTTTATGAATAATCACAACAAGTACAAAAGTTACTCTGTTGTTCTTCTTTAAGTTAAAGAGATTTTAAATATATTTTTTTTGACTTGTATTCATTTCTAATTTGAATGTATGGATATAATACAAATAATCAAAGCTAGTGAAATACATGCCATTGACTAACACAGCAATAGCTACTGGTTATGATTGACCTTCAAAACCCCAGTAAGAACCACGCCTATGTGATTGCCAAGTTTGGCAAGAAACTATACTTGAATTGGTAATTATTAATTGATATTCCCTGTTTTAGCATCATCCTGGCGTTCACAACAGGTGACTACAATGCTTCGTTCCCAGCAACCATAGGAGTAGATTACAAATGCAAAGTAATGGATGTGAACGGCCTCAAGGTGAAGTTGGGCATCTGGGACACAGCCGGTCAGGAGAGATACCGCACATTGACTAATAGCTTTTACAGGTAATTACTTTTACAGGTAATTACTTTTACAGGCAATTACTTTTTATAATTCATCAATGCCAATCTTTATGGAAATATTATATATATTAAATAAAAGTAACAGAAAGGTGAACTGTACAAAAGGCGTTATCAGTTAAGCGATTTATTTTATTATTCTGAGTATAATTAAATAGGGTTTGCTATATTGAATTCATACCTATTTACAGTCTGATGCAAACAAATGAAATCAAAACTGTAAATTTTTTTGTATATTATTTGGTTATTTTTATGTTTAAAATTCTTCAAATTATTTTAAAGATGTTGATTAAGATATCCACTGTAGCCTACAGTAAAGATATGGCTAGTTCAATGTGCATAATAAATCAGGTCAGGTCACACTGATCATTCAGGTGGAAAGGTTATGGCAAGGTGGAATGTGTCCTGAGAAATTTAATAAGTAATTAAATAAATAATAATTATTTGTCAATTACGACGTTAATAATTTTTTTTTAAAATTCTAGTTATGAATGAATATTAATTAATTAGAAGCTATGTATGAAAAAAAAGGTGTGTTACAAAAAGTGTCATAGATTTTGTATGCTTTCTGCAAGCGCAGTGAGAGCTTATATCTAGACTTATTTGATAATTTTTTTTGTAGAGACGCTCATGGTGCTATATTGGTGTATGATGTGTCAGAACCGAAGACTTTGACCAAACTTAATGAGTGGGTGGAGGAACTACAAGTTTATTCCACAAAGAAAAATATTGTCTGTTTGGTTGTGGGAAATAAAATAGATAAGGTATTTATTTACATATATTTAGCAACAAAAGAGTTTCAATACATTTTCTTAACTGTACAGTAGGTATGTGTTTTTGTATAGGCTACTAATTTTACTTATGTTTGAAGTTGTTATGCCTTTTCGAGTACATATGTAATGCGTTGTGTCTCTTGAATTCGTATAGTGATGACATAGTGTTTTTTGTTGAACCCAGAAACATTGCGAAATCATAACAGACAATCGTAGTAATTTTATGTATTCTTAGGCCCTTTTTGGCCCTAAATTGCTTGTAAACTAAAGCTGGCTAACGAATCTTTAAGATTATATTCATTAAATTACTTCATTATGTTGAGTGAATGCAATAAACATGCAACTCGTGAAGGAAATATTTAATGCCTCCAACACTATACTAACATATATTTTTAATCAGTGTAAAAAAAAGCATTTATATTATAGTATGTGATCATGTTCGTGTAGCCTCGCGCAGTTACCAGGGAAGCCGGACAGGCGTTCGCGCAAAAGCACAGAATGCTATTCATCGAGAGCAGCGCAAAAACTCAAGAAGGGATAACTTTGGCATTTGAGGAGTTGGTGCAAAAGGTAAAACCTAAACGGTAAATGTAAACGTATAGACAGTTTTAAATAAGGGCTGATGAAATTCAGATATTAGATAAATTAAATTGAACATTCCAATTGTTTTCAAATATTTAGTATACAAGTCGTCTGATTTTATAATACTATAGAATTCAAACCAGTTTAAATATAGAAACGGTATGAATATTAAAGAAATACTGATTTCTGTTGTTCCTTTGTATTCAGTTGTTTGTTTGTCGATTGCAGGGATATATTTGAAGTTTCACAAGTAGTCACCTGCTAACATTTACAGTTACCAAAGTTTATGTAAATGATTTGCAAGCATGTTAGATATCATGAGAATATGGATATAGATTATTCTTAGTTTTTCTTGTAATGATTAGTTGAACATTCAATTTACAATTACTCGTAAATATTATAATACGGTTTAGAATATTTCGAGTCACACAACACTTCACGAACAACGCATTTGTTACGTAAGGCTTTGTTCTTACTGTTTTCCTATATAATAACCTATTAAGGCGTGGGTACCGTCTTATGTGCGCGAGTCGAGAGGTTTTTACGAATATTATGAAATTGTATTTGGCAAAATTTTGATGGTTTATATGCTTAATAACATTTTTCGTAAGCAAGATATGTTTTAATTTATATAAAAAAATATTTACTATTTATTAAGGATTCGTTTAAGAAACTTTCTCGCGGTATTTTACATTGGACAGCCATACATATGTATATATGTATGTACACATTCATTGGACGGTATAACCCTTTTACCTATTAATTTATTATATAAAAAATATTATCATGTACATATTTACCGATAAATATAATTTAATCTAAATGTCTACACTTATCATGAGAAACATCTCGATTTCTAGATAATAGAGACACCGGGACTGTGGGAGTCGGCAGGGGCGTCGCCCAACATCCGCGTGTCGGACGAAGACCGGAGGAGTCGCGAGGACTCATCCTGCTACGACTACACGTGTACTATATAGGTGTAGCTTGTGGCGTGTAGCTTAGCGTCATCTTGTGGCTACGGTTGGCTGTACCCTGAATAAAATATTTTCTTGTTATAAATTTTACTCATCGTTGTCGGCAAGGTGCAACTTGACTTTCTTTATCGTTGAACTTGCTCGAGTTATTTAATAGAATGAACAATGAGCATGGCGTATTTGGTGCTGCCATACTGACGATCACTATCGAATAATTAATCTGTTGTTTGCTAAAAAAATTGAGCGTATTTTATTCATATTAAAATACTGGCTTTATCTATCTTGTACTTTTTCTACTTTCCAAAAAATATAACATATTGTTATATGAGGTTTTTTGTTCATTTATAAACATATCGAGTACATATTTAAACTTACTTTTAAAGTACAATTTTTGACCGTGATGATTAATTATATGATCTAATTATTCGATAACTCGTTAGGTCTTTCCTGTCTTTGTTGGCTAGCGGATTGCGTGAACATCAATATTCGACTTTAGGAATCGTATTGCGAATAAAATCTTTTGTGTGACACATAGTTTTTGACTTTAAGCAATCACGCAATCTTTATAGTTATATTCAATCGGCAATAGTTTTAATGCGTGTGTGTTCATCGGTTGTTAAGTTCGTCGTAAGGAAACAATGTTATGAGAAGTGGAGACAGCTGAATTGGACAGGCAGTCAGTTCGCTTCTGGCAACGCGACGAGGACACCGTTGCTTTTGATGTCAGTGCCTAATAGTGTGTGCGAGAAACACTATATTTTAATATTCACTTAAAATTAAATCACATATCGCCAGCTAGCTTTATGCATACTGCTGGATACTTTTGTCTCGTTGCAGTGAGGAGAATCTTATAACTGTAGTATGATACAGACCGCTTTAATAAATGCAAAATTTGGTCATTTTGTTAGCATTATCTTACACAATAAATTAAATTTTAGATGTGGTTGTAAACATTGACTAGTTCCCAGGCGTTGGCATGTTGGCCCGTACTGGCCACTGTTGCAATAGTTCTTCAATACAGCATCGTACATAATGTTCTATTTAGCATTCGTAGTCATTTGTTTTTATCTTCTATGAACAGATATAAGACACTATGTCATTACTAAAATTTCATTACATAGCATAATCATAGCACATAATTAGGTACACGCCAACCTGTATGAGCAATGTGATATTTTGTAATGTTTGCTTTTGTATATAAATAAAATATTGATTTATTATATATTTTATGTATTAATGTAAATTGACTCGCTGTCATTTTTAAATTTAACTGTTTGATTGTCTGTGGTAGTGATATTAGAATGAAATTTATAAACTTTGGTGTTTGTTATGGGGCAGTGCTGATGTATGAAGCTCAGATCTGTTCTCCCAATGCATATCCTTATGCTGTTGCATTACTTGTCCAAATAGAGTGTATTTGGTCAGTTTTTAACACCAGTCAAATATCAATTATTATTTATCATTATTTACCAAGTACTTAAATTCTTCAAATTGTTGTATTTTGCAACAATCGCTCAATAAATCTGGACAGGGACTACAACGGAATTATCCCGAGATATCAATACGATGTATAAATATGAAAAGCACCGATAAAAAATAATTTAACGTATAAACATGAGCAATAATGTAGGAGGAATGTTGGTACGTAAGGTGTAGTACTTCGAAGTATCGCATGAATTCGTTGCTGTAATGTTCTAAGCCGTTATAAGTGGCTAATTTAACACCTAAGCTAGCAACACTGGTTACGCAATAAATAATGGCATATGTCAGGCAATAATACTTTTACTAAATAATAGAAAATAAACATTGTAATTCAAGATTAATCCCAGCTGTTGCTATCGCAAAAGTTTATAAATATTGTCTTACTATGAAGCATAGGTGTAATTTGTGCAAATATTATAATATGATTATTTTAATATGAATATTTTGTATTGACGTTTGGTTTATAATAGGACCAAATACGGAAATAAAGTGCTAGTTTGAGTTTAATGTGGTTGTTTCATTGTGTTTTAAAACTAATCCCGACTTCCTTTTTTCTCTCTTGTCTTCGTCCTCAAAGTTCTTCCAACCCGGATGTTTTGCCACAACTCTTAAAAAAATACGTCAAGTTGGTTGGTATATTTTTTGTGCACCTAACCCTTGGGAGTGCTTACTGGATAAAAGTTAATAAAATACCTGGTGGATCTTAATCGCCTATAAGATTAAAAAAGTAAAGGCTGAATATTTTTTCGTTACTTCATTGATCAATGAACAGTTATTTACAAGAATACAATGGAAACCTCCTTAATTCCCAGCAGAAAGCCATGTCGAATTCCTTATCGAGTCTTGCAGGGCTGTTAATATTTGAGTACGTGTTTCTCCAATTAGAGGACGCCCCAAATGGGGAAAACCCTTACAGTGAAATTAATTATGTAAGCTTAAGCTACTTGAGCATCTGACTACTGAAACTTAAAATATATGCAATTTTATGTTACTGTCTCGATCAAAAAGCAAATTTAGGCAAATTGATGTTACCTGGTAGGGTTCATCAGACCCTACCAGGCATATGAGGATTAAAACGTTCCTATGGTAGTGGTATATGGTGTTTTTATGTTTATTCCATTTTAATTTGAGTCTACGGAGTTTGACACCATTACACAAACAATGACTAACATAAAACATCTATATGCACAACCGTAAACTAACAAACCCTTTAACCCTGTCCTCAGGGTAGACATTCATCTGTGGGTCGGTTCTTATACTGCTTCAGTGCTATTTAATGCTGAAAATGGTGTAGAGTTCTTAAGATGACACAATCTATCTAATTAATTTTATGTATGTAATGTACATATGTATCTACATTTATTAGGAATACATTAATAACTTCATAGACTCTTTGCAATGGGTAGGTACATTTTTTCTTATCGTGCTATATTTTTAACAGTAAATATTATCTGTAGGTATTCGTGTACATCTAATTAGCTTATTAGATATTTCAATAATCTCAATTTAAAAACAATCCACACCAAATATAAAACATTTAAATCCGAATGGAATTAAAAATCAATGCTTAAAAAAACGTCTATTAAAAATGTATTTTTAAGAACAAGGTTAATTTATTCAAACATCAACAAGCGCCTAGTCAATAATAATATGTTACTAAACACATTAGTTCTATTTCAATATCGAAGTTACTAAATATTGAGAAACAAAACAAACCTATCTAACAACCAAACGTAACAGTAGGTACAATTGTTTTTATAAATACATGTACACAATAAAGCAAATACACGTACACAATAAAGCAATGCAAAGATAATTCATAACGCAATCTGCCTAACTTGAAGGCATTTCACTTTATCCCAGCATAAGAGCGCCATTCATCAGCTAACCAAGGGACAACACGGCCTCAAGGCCTAAAGGAGCGTCTAATGAGGAGTCATCAGTCTCGCACTCGGGATGAGCGCCGACAAATACAGAAGCGCTATTTGTAAAGATTTAATGGTAGTCACGAGCTCGGTGTTTACTGTAAGCGGTATGCTATTTTACTATGACCCTCTCAATTTAACTTCACATTTTAATCCCTTTTTTATGTGTAAAGAGTAGCGAACGGGTAATCAGTAGCCAAGAGAGTTCGCTAGTGCCTATCACATCCAAAACATCCTCCAAACAAGACTAGGAATGGGACTGGCAGAGCCAATAAGATCAATTAGTTCTCAATTAGAATATTAAGTATTTATCTATTGGTGAGGAAGGCAAGATTTGGACTGTTGACAATAGTACTCCAACTGGAGTAGTAGGACCTACATGCTAGTGTGACTTCAGTTAGTAATAGTTAGTATGTCTTCTATATGAGGCGGGTCACAGTCACAGTGTACCTACAATAATATATTTAATACAAAGTCTGCTATTCTATTACTATAAACATGAAAAATTGGGATTCTTAATTTTTTAACCTACGCCTATCATACGATATAGTTTAGACTGTGAAACTCGTTAATATTCATCAAACATTCAAACCATGGATTTCCTAATTGATTTCATTATTAATTAAATTTTATAATTAATATATTCTTAGTATCGAATGTCAGTATTAATGGTTAATATTATTAATTTATATCACATAAGTAGATACTGATCACATCAAAGTTATCTGTTGTGATGCAAAAATTTACTTGGATTTTTAATATACGTATATTTGTTTTTTTTTTTGACATGGTTCCAGTGCAAAAATTAATTATCCAGAAGTCCCTATTAAGATAAGAGGTACGTCAAATTAGTACAAATCCTGCTATTAATATCAACTAATCCGTGACGATGACTCTGGGCTATTAAAATTGCAGAACGCTATTAACAAAAACTCTATTTTCTTAAACGCTCCGATTGGCAGTTTTCGAAGTTTTCTGAGTTTAATTCTGGTCAGGGAGAACTTTTAATGATGAATTGAGTAACCTGTTTAGCCACATGTTATGTAGGCATGTGTCTAGCGAGAACCAAGAAACATAATTTCACTGAAAGGCCTTAAACATCAAACATAATTAACAATAATATTTCATAGCCAAGTTAGATTAAAACACGCACGCTTACAGTATGTGGCGACCTTAATTTCACATAATACTAACTCGCGGGACAAGTTTGTTCTTGAGTTTACAAAGGCCTGAAGACTTGATTAAGACCCCGTCTGTTAAGCGAAAGAAAGGTTCAGAGCTTTGAGTCGAGGCGTTGATGCGACGATCAGTCAACATAACACTCGGTCAACTTAGCTGTGAGATTTGAACTGTATATTTTGAAGCAAAGTTTCTTATATTAAGTGTATATATCAGTTAACAGAGAAGAAAAAAAAATCTGAAAAAATTCTAAAAAATCCCTTAAAAACGTCACGCATAAATAAAAATTAACCACCATTTAAGATTAATATTAGCTAAGACAGATAACATAATTTCTATACTAAACGTTCGTTGGTGATACTTTTCTACATAAATACATATTACAAAAAATACCCCAACTGATATTGACTGTACTTTTATATACATCTGTGTTGAATCCATAACAAAAAAACTAAGTTATGTCGGAAGGCAAATGCGGTGTTATTCCAAAATGCCTTAGTTAAAACTGTTACAGATAGATTTTTTGCTTGCCAAACACTTTAAACTGGTACCCAGCGAGCAAGCGCTCTGAATACAGGAAGCAACGGCGTAATAGCGATACGTCTGACAAAAGCCTGGTCATATGTCAACGTTCAAACAAACATTCATTGAAATAGCAGTTGCGAGTATTCCTTGTACCACAATTTACTTAACACCGACCCATACATTTTGCAATAGTAGACAATATGTGACTGCCAGTACGGTCAAAGGTTTCACATGCAATTACAAGGTATAAGTTCTAGTCTTAGTAGCCCTCCTTGCGCTAAATCTAAAGTGATATAAGTCTGTTTCTGGATACTAATAAAATACAACGAAGCATTTCCAAATTCTGATATGCACAGAGTCAGCATTAAATCCATATATCGATAGGGATAGGTATCTGAATGTATTGAGCGCAGGCGGAATTCGGTGTTCCATGATAGCGTCTGACAGAAATTCGAGTCAGCACGGATGTGTTCCGACAAGCTGTTATCTTATCACCGATACTGGAGTTCGAATTAATACGTGTTCAAATCACTTGTCGACGTACAGCTAACAACTAAGGTTTTGACAATTTGACCGTCTGTACGCAGACAATTTTCACCCTTCGGCCCAGTCACATTTATGTCATATTTTTCAATGTTTACCCTAACCCAGTAAGTGTATGATAAAATGATTCCCTGTACCCTTAAATATGGAAATCGCACATTGAATGACGATTTTCGCCGTACGATAGAAGTATTTGGATTTAGATGGATCTATTTTGAATGATATTGATATTTTAATCTCAGAAATCTAATTATGAAAGTGTAAGTAGTATTTGCTAAATAATATACAATATCCGTACAACAGTAAGTACTGGCTGACTAGTTGCCCCGGTTAAAAGCGAACCTAAATAATAATCCTTAGTTTGGTTCCAATCAGGACTAATATTAATAAATACAAATTTAAGAAGCACAATTGTGCTCAACGGTTGAGCGGTTTTATATAATATTCGTAATATAATAGCAAGAAAACTTAGATAACAAACTATCGTATGGTGGTTACTAACAGGTTTGTATCATAAAAGTTCGTCTTCAGATAAGCCTGACATCGCAAAAGGGTTGCTAACTTTACTGTAGCCCGCAGAAAATCTAGACGCCGAAAGAACTGCGCACTGATAAGAGAAATCCTCAACACACCGATTGTACCTCGAAGGTTACAATTACAATTTGCGCGTAGTCCTTCCAGAATTTTCCGCAGATTTTATGCCTTAACTAACTGAATGATCATTAATTTAATCAAATATCGTATATTGCACGGTTTTTATTCAGACGATACAATCAATAATGATCTTACATAACAAATTAATCAAAAACTAGGTTATAATGATACGAATTCACTTTTCTTTCTTAGTTCAAACGAAACATTTTTATTTTGTACCAACAGGTTCACTTAGATTTATACGTTTACGTTTATGTTCGATTATTGTAGAAAATTTAAAATAAATGTTAGCGTTCCACTGTTTTATGGACGAGAGAAGTCTTTGACAATTCAAACAGTCACGACAGGTTACTTACGGGGTGGGCACAAAACATCAAGTGCCAAATAAGTCTGTCCTTACAAACCTGACGTGCTTCGTCTACATTCATCACTATTTTCATGCATACACGCCGCATCTGCCGAGTTTATATTGTACATAATTCTTTTTTTTCCTTTTTAGTAAGTAAACAATAATCATCTAGGCATTAAGTCCGCCCTATGATATTCCTAGATTAAATATATAGATATCATTATTTGCAATTCGCAGCCCACTTACGATTTAAAGTAGGTATACATATATAGTAGGTAGGTAGGTATACATTTATTTATTGCATTATTTACATTATAAATGCAATCATTTATAATGTAAATAATGCAATAAAGAAATGTTGAATCACAATATTGATTTTACTATAGGGTGGGCCTCGGAGTTTTGCGAATTTGAAAAATTCATAAAAAAAAACAAAAGTAATATTAAAACCAATTTAT
>DVPR01001487.1:0-10799 GCA_018239345.1 Oxynetra stangelandi | reverse complement strand
TATTCATAAGAAAAAACTATTGTAAAATGTATTGTGTGTAGTGCTGTTGGTGTGAGTAAAAAAAAAATAAAAAAAAATAAAAAATAAATAAATAAAATAAACTGTTTATATTTCACTGTAACTTCTTCTCTGGCGAGATGGCCGTTAGAACAATTGTATTTAAAATATCTATGTCTAACGTGGTCGCAATAAAGCGACCTAAACTATGGGCGGCAGATGGTCACGAATAAATGCTGCTCACCTCAACAAATGTCTATACATAAAACTGATTATAGCTTCGTTAATAATTTGTTATTTGGGTCGCCATATTTAAATAATGTAAATGCTCTGTATATTTTAAGCATTAGCATATTAAATATGGTTAATTTTACCTACCTCATGTTTTTTTTTGCACACAGCAATAATGTGTACTAGTTATGTTAAGTTGTCAGTGCAAATGGATTGTAATAATCATAAATTTTTGTTTCGATTTTGTTCACATTGTAATATAAAAGTTTTGTCGATAACTTTGTCAAGATAAAATTTATATTATGTATTTTAGGAGTTTTTCGTTCCAACTATTTTGTGATTTCTTTATCTGGCTACTTTAGATTAGGTATTTAGTACTCCTTTCTTTTAGCGTTCCTCTATTTCGTTTTATTGGTGCTCTGTGTTTTATTGTCCTGCTTCTGAAACATGAATATATAATAAGTATGTAGATTTTCGTTAAATTCATATTCGGATGCAGATCTAGTATAATCGAATGAAAATTCTCGGACTCTGGGCTTAGCCATAGATTCGTATCTGCCGCCTAGGCCAAAGGTGAAACACTAAGTGTATCAGTGCCACAATGATACCATTAAAACGGGATCGAATATTAAGGGAGCAGTTACAATTGCAACGAAGCCGATTTCACTGTCCAGCTAGCAAAACATTTTTACCCATGAAAATATTATATATTTAATTTATTCCATTGAAAGCGCTACATAATATTAACTATATGAAGTTTTTTTCTCGTAGGCATACTTTTAAACACATTTTTCTAGAAATATTCTTGCAACTGGAGTGGGTATAACGGTTGAAATACCACAAATGTTCCAGATTTAAAACAAATAAATCAAAATCATTGTTTATTTTAACACGTTGTAAACATCTAGTTACCTATTTTAATTAAAATTTCAATAAGTTGTAAAGATGACAAACGAACAATGCACATTTGAAAAAGCATAGAATTTAAGAATTTGTTTGTATAAAAACAGACTACTGAAGACTAAATTCAGACAAATGTGAGTAAGAGTTATTATGGTGGACTATTTCAATTTAAATCTAGCGACGTGAAATAACAGTATCGAGCAGATGGCTGCATCACGAGCGGCTTGGAATTCGTACTTACAATCTCATTGCATTGAAAACAAAGTCTATCTGTTGGTAAGTTGACATATTTTTAATTAATTATAAATACGTGATTTGAGACTAGTTGTTGTGTTTACACATAAGCAGTACAGTAACAGTAATCACCTGCCAGTAAAATGTCCCCTTCCCCCCGAGTTCACTGTTGGAGAATACCACCAGACGCGAAGTTCGACCCTTCACACGACTTCTTACTTTAAGATTTTTAAAATTTATTGTCACTAAATAAAATGCTATCCTTTATTAATGCATATAGCAAGAGTGAGCGGTGCATTAAACTGAATCAATAAACGCATATCGTAAAGTATATTTAATCAATCAATGCATATTGTACAGTATAATTTTATTCAATCAATAAACGCTTATTGAAAAGAAATAAATGCGCGCCAGGATCTGCACATTGACCATCGTAATAATGACCGTCTCTGTCAGTATTTATATCATACTGTTATGTGGTCAGTATTGGGTAACAGCACGTTATTGTGCAGTAATTTCTAAGACCAATTAAATAACGCCGCCGTTGTTAATCCCAATACACGCATACGACTACATCGTGTTGTGATAAATACTAAACCGGCTTCTGTTTAATAATAGAATAGAGCATTCCCAAGGATGCTGCTTAGAACCCTATATATTTAGATTTCTATCAACAACTGGATAGTGCTTAGGCTAATCTAATTTAGCGCCAGGTATTGAGACCTAGAATGAATTAGATTTGATCAATTGTTATGTAAGAATTTAATTGTTGTATAACTGTTACATATTTTCAAGCTAGTTAGTGATAATATCCTAAAAGTAATATTTTTTTTATATATTAAAAACTAAATACCAATACATAATCTATCCATAAGTATGTACATAGTTCATCAGCCGTATCGTTGCCATAACACAGGCGCTGTTTCAGTGCTTACTTTGGGATCAGATCGCCGTGTGGAATTGTAAAAAAAAATATAAAAATTTAAAATATTATAAAATCGGTCTTTGCGAGACGATCTCTATTACTATTACTTTTAATCATGTAGTTGTTAATCTGTAAGATATATGTGTTTAGGTCATTGACACGCCCAGTTCTTTCATCGCATCTCATTAACAATCCAATAATTTTAAAGCGAAGACGAAATATCGAAACCTGTTAACGAGCTAAGATAATAAAAATTCACTCATAATAATTTCATAATGAATAATTATGTAGCAAAACTTTCCTAAAACGCGGATTCGACGTACACAATTAGGAATGCAAGAGGAGGTGCCATCAAAAAAAAAAAAGAAACACTAATTCAATCTTCGTCAGTGTCCACATCAATATGCATTACTTTTATTAATGCAAAACACGAGTCATAAGCAATATAGATTTATTTCAAGAATCTAATTACGGCCGGGATGAAATGCTCCACCTAGCTATGAAAGTAAATAGTGGGGCGAGGTTATTTTAGCAAGCATTGCTCTGCGTTGTTAAATGTTACCCATAAATTACTTTTACGATTCGCTTACTTTTCCGATACGAAGAGTTATCGTGTTTTTGACCTAAAGTGAAATATCAGGCTCTCGGCACAAGAACGTCTTAAGTGATCGCGAAAGGAAAAGCTGTATGTAAATAAGTATAAAATTATTTCTTACTGTCTATTGCATATTATGTGTAACTAAAATGTTCGATTTCCGTTAATCATTTCTAAAGGGTCTGATGCATATATTATATAGCAGAATGTTGCTGAAAACAATTTGTATGACTCATCAAATCTCAAAATTATTCTGTTTATGGTAAAATATAGAGGTAAACTTATTATATTAAAAATCATAATTAAAAAAAAATCTTAAAGTATAATAGTTTTAGTTATCCTCAAGGAAAACATTTTTTTATATTCATTCCCTACAGTAGGATTAAACTTAAAGCTTTATATTTGCTGATATAAAAACACCCATAAATAACATAAACATATCTTAACAACAGTAATCATCACGTAAATAATACGTCTACAAAAAACTGTAAGAGCATTTGAGAAAATTATACAATATAGTTCAAAACTTATCCGTCGCTTACGACGTTAGTACGTGTCGTGTTCAGTGCTATCAGAATGGCTGGCGGGCGGGCCGCGTCGTGACGTCTGTTTGCCTCGACTAAGATATTATTTTAATGCTAAGGAGTGTTTTCAACAGTTCCATGCACAATGACCGTTTTTCAATGCCAACGCTATTAAATTCCGTGAGCTACGCTCCCGATAAGCGTATAAGACTCGGACGAGACTACAATAATTTGTCTTAATAGCGAGAATTCATACTAAAATTCTCTTAGATTTAATATGCTCGTTCATATATATATATATATATATGTATATATATATATATATATATATATAGTTTTTACGCCGGACCAGAATTCCTTCTTGTCTACGGCATCCGTCGAATACGCTTAATAAGAGCAACAATATTAACACCATTAGGATTCAAGAGCAGATATCTAAAATTATTCAGATATCTGCCCGAACGGGAATCTGGCACGGAGTCATCAACGCGGCAGATCAGCGCACCGACCCGAGTGTCAAACGGGACATAAAAGCTATGTTTCTGTTAGTTTCCCAAGTAACTGTACTTTCGAACATGTCCTTAGGTATATTTGAGGGATAACCTTATAACTATCCATTCTATCTGCGTGGACAACAGTAGAGTGTGAAGTGAGGTACATACGACAGAAGAATAAGAGTTCAAACCCGTAATACATTTCTAAATTAATCATTCACATATCACGAGACACTGGACGCGTGGTCTTTCACACAGTAGGCACACTGTTATTGTGGCAAAGAGTCAAAAAAGTCGTTTAAAAATCTAAAACAAACTATAAAACAAATGAATCGTTGCAGTATTCCGTCAAGTTATTCGAAACCTTATTCGGCATACATTGTTGCAACAGCCGAGAACTGTTGGTGTGGTTATTTTATGTGTATACTTTGTTAATTAGTTATGTGAATATGAATGCAGCAGACTACAAGTCTATCCAGAAATAGTCGGGGTAATAATGCAAATAAGAGCCGGGATTTAGCCGCGTCCCTGCAGCTCGCGAACTCGCCTCGCGTCATTACCCGTCGCGACGTACTCGCCCCTACCACGAGTTCACTGACATATTTTAACATTTATTCTCCATTTTACATGTAGATTAAAAGTTTTCTTTATTTTTATTTTTTTTAATCTCATGTAACACCTTAAGCTAAGGGATACAAAGGGCTTACTTAATGCTTAATTGCATTATCTACAAATCAAACCTGGTTGATGGTGAAATCATGTGGTAAGTGCATTCTTAATAATATAACCACGCTTACTTATAATACATATACATCAGTATATACATATAGATATATTAATATATAATAATAATGCAATAAATAAGCATATACGTACATATATTTATCTACATGTAAAATTAAATAGTACAATATAAAAATGTATAAGTGTCTTAGCCTCCCCTTTCCATGTATAAAATGGAAAGGCACGGCTAAGACAAGAGTAATAGAACACAAAAGAACGATTATTTTCATTTTTTTTGTCTGTCTATCTGTTTGTTGGTTTTTTTGTCCATCTCTGAAATTACAGAATTACTTGGAGAGGAATAGACTACATTTAATTAAATGCTGATGCCAGGAAACAAGTTATACTTATGTATTTTAAGATATTAAGTTTTAATGATCTAAACTAAATTTCACATAAGCGAGGTCGCGGACAAAAGCTAGTTATTAGAACGACATTTTGAATACCTAAGGTACAAAAAATGTAACTTTTACTCCAAGCTTAATGTAAACAACATAGGTCAATAGGAGATTTGTTTGTAATAATAGTAAGACAGTGAAATTCACGATATTATACAATTAAGTAATTGATGTATGTACCAAATTAAACTTTACGAAATCCAATTCTTACACCCGTAGCTGCTATTCGTTGTATGATTTATCGAAAAAACGATTCAGAAAAATACACTTTATAACGTATAATGAGCTGTCGGGACAGCGGATGTTAATTAAACCGGTAGATGCATTACACTGTGCTGTAAGAGGCGACAGTTAGGTTCAAAAAACTTAACTCATTTGCAACACATAATGCCATACCATGGTAGGCGCTTATTTCCAGACTGGTGACGCCTGTTGATAGTCAATTAGCATCCTCCATGCGACCAGATTCCGCACATTCTTCCCCTGTATCCGGTCGCGCGTTGCAAAAAGAAACTATAATTATTGTTAGAGAGATATTTAAGCAAATATTTTTTTTATGAGCCAAGGAATTTCGCGTGCGACAAGAATGGTAAGAGTCGCAAAAGTCAAACAGCGAATCGTCGAGTTTGGCAGCGAAAGTGTTGGTATGCGTATGATGATAACAATGCCAGTGAAAGGTTTGGACAAATTTGTCATATAAGTGATACTACTTGCATTTGTTGTTTGTAAGTTATTCGCGTCTGGTTAATAGACGCATCCCGAGGATGAGCACGTTTTGTAAAGTCTACGTGCGCAGTAAGACGGCGGTGCGTGCTTCTAGTGGGATATATTTAATCATTTTGCCGATACAGAAGAGGAAATTTGCTTAAAAGGCGTATTTTTTGTTTTTTCACGTGTATCATTAATATTTTTTCTCTCAGTTCGAGCAACTATTGAAGGATAACCATCAAAATGTGCATTATACATATGTCCAGCATGTCTCATTTTATCCTGATTTGAATGCTCATTGTAACACTGTATGTATGTATATGAATCGTTATTTGAAATATGGACACACGTAGTATAACTCATGAACACATATAACTTTGAAAACGAAAGTCAGTTCAATTACGTAAGATACATCGGTTACAGACCGTGTTATCACAATAATAAATAAATATTAAAGCCCGATAATAATATTACAATTTACGAGCGCCGCATTGTGAAACCGGCGCTCGAACAAAACATGCGGTGCAGTGAAATCTTTATCAACATCGCCCTGGTGTGTTCCATTTTGGTACACTGATTTGATCCTCTCCTCGTTATACAAATTACAACATAATTAAATACTAGACTCGAACTCTAGTATGATGGATAACGGTAGTAAAACGGCTAATTCCATAATCGCATTAATTTATGTCCCACGGCACGGGAATATGTCAGTCTCTGTTAATTGGCTGAAAAATATTGCAGCCAACCGCTTCAGAATGTGTTTGACGATGATCGTAGTTTTCTCAGAATTTAAATTCGTATCAAAAACAACTGCAATTAAATATTTACTAATTATTGCGACCGAATTTCTGAATACCTTTGCTGTTTATATTTTCTTAGCTTTTGGGTTCGTTTTTTTTATTTAATAAGTTTTGTTTTAATAACCAGTCATTGCATGAATTGAATAAAAATGTGCCATAACTAAAAATAAAAATAAATGTCATCCTCTATTCGATTTAATCAAATTAAGAGTGCACTTCTCACAATGTCAAGTGGAGCGCACCGATTGCGTTCTTGGGCCGAATGCATTCGATGTCACGGCGTCGCTTACGCAATTAAGATGCACTGCTAGATATTATCAAACTGGCTCTCGTACTACATCGGACGCATCTCCGCAACTTCCCATCTCCTCGTCCCGCGTTTTTGTATCTCCGCATATCTCTGTGCCGATAACTATATCTGATGAGGTCTATACTATAGTTTGGAGAGCTTTATTTATCATATGATTTGAAAGTGGTCCACAAGAAAAAATAAGTATAGATAATTTTATTGCAATTATAATAAAATCATTCTTTGAAGGGTCTTAATTTTTTTTCCTAAATGTTGCACATGTATATGTTGCACATTTGATTACATACATACGAGTATGTACGAGTACGTAACATTTATTCTAAATAGCTTATCATTTTCAAAATATCATTTTCAAATATCATATTCGTATATAGTTTTATTGATAATTTACTTACAAAATAAAATTATTGTTAAACTTAATCCACTCTGTGTATAAAGTGTATAAGAATATAAAAAAAATGTTAAGGCTTTTTATATTCAAATTAACTTCCTCGATGTAAACAGTCATGTAAGTTTTGGGCTACTATATGCTAATCCAAATTTACGACGTGATTTCAATTTGAATGGAATGTTTGTACTCGGTACGAGTCACAAGGGCACAGTAAGTTTACTTGTATAAACCTAACATAAAGATACTTACGGTATTTTCACATTGTTCGATCTGATATCGGCGTTGCACGGGTAAACGCTATCAGAAGAGAATTGTATCGAGATTTCAGAAGCACTGCATCTGCACGTGTAAGCAGCAAAAATGCACTGACACGCAAAATTGCATTTCAATCTAACCGCGGAGTTCTCTAAATCATATTTAGATATTGATTATATACAATTATATTTAAACGTAAATCAAAACTTATGAACATTATTTATGCATACATACTCGTACATATATGTATATGTACGCTGACTTTAAAACTATATATGTATGTTTAAACTCGCTCGATACTTCGTGGCAGTGACCATCAATTAAAAATGATAATACTTTTGCAAAAGATCGTATACAAAACAGAATACGTATCCAAGCTATCTGATATTTAAATATATCAAATATTTCGACATATGTATATACATATTTCGTCTATCAGTAAAAATTGACGAGAAAACAAGTATAATTTTCATATATCTTCCGTCCGATATCGCTGTTGTGTACGATAACAGTGACATGAGATTTTTAAGATACGAAAATACTTTCGAGTTAATTCAAGTTCGCTTTATTCAAGATCACAGATGACCGTCGGTAAACATGAACGTATCGGCGTTTACTAATAAAGAATTGTGTAAACAGCATCCCACAGCGGATGTTCACGTCAAAGCGTTAAATTGGTTTACATTACTGAATTCCATCTCGTTATTATGCATTCAGTGTATTACCAGTTTATTTCCGTTATGCTACTAACTAACGTTTCTATGGCGAAGCGTTCGGTTTTATTTGAATTGATATTATTAAATGTGCACAAATGTTTGATTTAATACCTCTCTGTAGAATAAGAAGAAAGAACAAAGAAAGAAAGAAAGAAAGAAAGAAACAAAGAAAAAAAAAAAATTAACACACAAAGAAGACATAAAGAAAATAAAATCATAATATATACACTGTATTCGTTTACTTATAGGTGTTACAAAAATATATTTCTCTATAGCCCTCAATAGTGCCAGGTATTTGCTTGATAAAATTAACCATGGGCTAGGTATTCAAAAGTTTCTTCGTTTGAACAGGAATAGGTTATTTAATAATTAATCAGAGCATAGAAATACTGGAGCCTTAAATAAATAATTCACGCTTAGTTTCTGAATGCTTCTCTGAAACTGAACGTGAATTGTTTATACATATATTAATACAAAATATTGTTGGAATATAATTGTTTACCAAGATTATGTAGCGATACGGCAAAATGTGGTAAAACCCCAATTTTGCATGACGGCATTTGTGACAAATACCCAGCGTTTTGGTAGGAACATTTGCATCATAATGATTTTAGTTATTTTTCAGCGATCGTTAATTAAAATTGAATTATTGCACACTTACGGCATGACTAATGCAAAAGGCGCATAACGGTGATGGCTCAGAGATGAAATATCCTTGCGAGATGAAAGCTCTTAATAGCCTGTCTCGCGATATTTTATAATATTAAGAAGATCATAATTTCTTGTCGGGTCACGGTGTTAAGGAGTGAGGCTGGGGCCTCTTTATGCAAATTGCATAACATTAATCGCATCTCGCAATAATCCCATTTGTCAGAGAGATAACATCTCCTGAAGCACTCGTCGGGAATGTCACGTAACAAATGGAAGTGAAAACAATTAGGATACTGATGCACTAATATTATTATTTTTTTTCGATTACTTTTTTTAGCTTTGGACATCTCTACTCACAGACGTCCGGTCCCAAGCTAGGCACTTAGGTGTCGGTGTAACAGCGTAAAAACAAGATACATAAATATATAGTTATATAGGTTTTTTGGATCCAGACGTAGAACAAATATTTGTGCTCATTACACATATATTTGTCCCGGGTGGATATCGAACCGACGATCCTCGCCTCAGCAGCTAAGCTCACTCACCACTGCACCAACGGACCAGTCAAACACTTATCTCTTAATAAATCAACAGTGAAAAGTAAAAAGCATTTCAGAGTTTTTTTTACATTAAAATTAGTGTGAATTGTAAATTAAAAAATCACTGCCCGTTTGGCATTTAAATGTTAATGCTATTTTGGTCCCCAATTGTTTATATTACGATCATGATTTTATTTTTAAAATCCATTTTGAAAAATTGAAGAAGTCTACAGTAAATGTTACGATAAGGATTTTAATGGTTGCGCGTTCACCACAATTTATTACGTGAACTGTAGTTAATTTAAACATCTTTCATAAATCTTGAAATGCGAGTGTTGCATACCATACTTTTTTGCTTTATCAAATTTCATTCGTGGCATTACAGAACAATTTGTAACGTTAAATTCTTCCTGACAATTATATATGTAGATATAAGGCAAATTATAAACATGTCCATTTTAATTTGCAAGAGCTTTTAAGCATACGAATCAATCCATGATAAAACTGACGTGAATAAATTTTAATCACTTAACTTTCCAATGATTATTATGTGGAAAGGTGAAATAGTGAAATTATATAAATAACATAAGAATTCGGAAGCTGTCACAAGGATGTGAAGGAGCAAGATTTGATACAAAATTTATATCTTTATATCTTTAATGAGCATGTAAATAAATGAAAATCGAATTTTATTCATTTAATCGGTAGTCAATGTATCATCGTTCTTAACACGTCCAACGTAGGATTGCATATTATATATATTTAATAACTGTCTCCAAAGCAAGAGTTGTTATAAAAATTGTTGTGCTACATATAAAATTTACGGATATTTAGAATTTTTAAATTGGATTTTCTGATGAAATAATGACAATACGTAACATGTTGGCAGTTCCGTGTTATAATTTTTTAGGTTAATGTATTGAAATGCTAATTTTATTTTTCAATCTTATCTATGGTCGTAGATGCTCTACGCCCGCGATCCACTATTTTGTAATAATCAATCACAATACATTAAATCTATACTGGCTTCTGGATTGCATTAATTTTTATCTTTCTTCCGTATTTTTATAGATCTATTGAAATTGGACTGTCACAATAAGTGAAACCGCTGTTGAGTTAAATTTTACAAAAAGAATATTGTTAGAGGATATACAACGCGAGTGTTGATAGACGTAGGTGTCGAGGGAGGCCAAGGATCTCCTGTCTCGACCAAATAGGTCGGGCACTAGAGGATAGGGGAGTCGAGAGCCTTCGAAACCGGCGTGTATGTATGAAGAGACCGATGAATATAGACGAAGCGCGTCAGGTTTGCAAGGACAGAGATATTTGGCACTCCGTGCTC
>DVPR01001486.1:0-10801 GCA_018239345.1 Oxynetra stangelandi | reverse complement strand
GGTTTTAATATTACTTTTGTTTTTTTTTTTATGAATTTTTCAAATTCGCAAAACTCCGAGGCCCACCCTTTATTTAAAATGTAAATAAAAAAAAAATCCTAGAATAAATAAAAAAACATTTATACTTTGTTACATAAAGGCGAATAGCAATAGAAAGTATAAGAAGTACTCGAAAACGATCACTTTCTAAGAAATCATATCGCTGAGCTGCCATGAGCCATTTTACAAAGCGATTTATTTCCACGCCAATCTCTAACGAAAAATTATGCGCATTTTGTAACAGCTTTAGCAACTGCTGAATTTGATCACGGATAAGTGCCTGTTAAAAACCTGGGACTAATGTCTGCACGCTCATAATTATCTTCGATTTAGTCCTGAGCGTCTGCCAACACGCGCTGGTCCTGCGTGGCAGGCTATGGCCTGAACCCCTAACATATTGACGAGGACGCCTTGCAACAGAGTAACCACGGTAAGTCTTAATAACGATGGTGACTTTGAGACAAGAAGGCGAATCTGTCTAAATTGTAAAAAAATAAATAAAAAAAAAAAGTGATTAATAAATATTTTAATTTACATATTTTATAAACATATTGCACAGTATGTACATATATTATATTATATATTACATAGACCTGCAGATTTCCTATTTGGTATCTTGTTTTAAAACTTTCCACTTTTTCCTTGATTATTGTACGTGCTTGTCCTTTGCCTGAACGGCGCTTGGGATAAATCGCTACTTGTGCGATAAGGGCGCCTTTTTGTGCTGTTCTTGTACATTATTTTATTTCCCGTCATTTTAGTAGGCTTCACAATAAAACATGTTGTATTTTACACACCATGAAATTATTATACATTGTTAATATTGAAGGCCCGTTGGTGCAGTGGTTAGCGAACCTGACCGTTGAACCGGGGGTCTTGGGTTCGATCCTCACAAAGGACAATATTACTGTGTCTGGGTGTAAAAAAGTATCTATTTACGTATATATTTCTAAGTATGTATGTAGTTTAGCGGCCGTCTGGTTACCATAACATAGGAACTGCTTTAGTACCTACTTTGGAATCAGATGGCCGCGTGTGGAGATGTCTCAAGATATTATTATTATTAATATACTTGCCATAATATAAAAAAAAATTAAGTCTTTAGTATATTACTTTTTAACAAAAGTCAACTCAATATAAAAATTTAAATCTAGAAAAACGTGATATTGTCGCGATTAATATATTCCAAGCGCGAAATGAAGTACCTGAAAATCATTCTACAGCCATCCTTCCAAATTAGAATTTTCTGGAATATTTCCCTCATCTCTTCCTTAAAACGTTAAAAGGAACCTTCCTTAGAAGTGCTATTGTAGATCAGTTGGATTTTAAATGATTTCTCATCTTAGGACCTTGTTTGAAAGCTACCATATAATCAGATAAGGGAGAAATTATTAATTTCAATAAAACTCCGACCTGAACGATCTTTGTCCTGTTTCGCATGTCTGAGCAAACGTAGCGGTTCAATACTCGATCTAATAGATATAATTATCATACTTTTTATGATATATGCGTATAAATAATTTGTACAAATTGAACAAAAGAAATTATTTATCAAAATATACTTTACCACTTTCCAAGTAGCGTGCCCACACATAGAACATGACTACACAGGCGTCACTCCACTTTCACCATATATATTTTTGCTCACTTCTTAGATATTACTTCAGCAATCAAGAAAATGTTTAGTTCGAAATACAAAACTTTTTCCTTAACAGTTATTTTCCATTGTAAAAGTCGCATACGATTGAAAAGTACAGTGAGCAAAAACCTCAGTACAACTACAAAAAATGGTGTCACATTTCGGTCAAATTTCGCGCGCTGTCTCGATAAGTGTATTGTTAGGGACTTCCAAAATAAAAATGGTGACGCTATCTTGTACATGGATTGTTTTAATGAGATATTTAAATGCATTTTTTTTAATTTCTTGCGTTTATGTTCGTATGGTTATATTTCGCGACCGTGTATCATCGAAGACAAGTATACTCAAGAAAATCTCATTAGTATCAGACGAAATATGACAATTAAAATTCTCAGTCAATTTTGAAATTCGTAAGCTGCGTATGCTGAGTTTTGGTTAAATTATGAATGTTTTATTGATCATGAGAGAAGATGACCAAAAGAAGAATAAACTGTTTTATACAAAATATTACAGCATGATAAATTACATTGAAGTTACTGAATGCCATGGATTTCACCTGTACAGTTAAAAGTTAGATATTTTAAATATTTGTCTCTGAAATACAGTCAAATAACATAAAAAAAACTCACATCTACCAATTGACTAACGTTGATTATTCTATATATGTTTCTTATTGCATCTCGTCAACCTATTCGCGTTAACAACAACAGTTAAAGACAATCCAAAAACAATTTATCGGGAGACAAAGTTCATGAAATCAACTTACTTTGACTTGTGTATTCCATTCTTATCGATTTTCTTCAGCACGTCGTTTGACTAAACTGAATGGACCTACATACACATTTGTATGTTGTGTGAGTAGCTGAATGTACCTACTACTTTGTAAATTTGTATTCTCAAATGGAATGCCAGAAGAAAGCAAACTTTGTTTCATATACGAATATTCGCAAGGAGGAGTTCTATCCACATGGAAGTTTAATACGATGGCGCAGATGCTGTGTTATTATATACAAGTATGTGCGTGAATTTCTATTCGTGTCTTATATCCATATTTATTACAAGGTATGAGATGTTGTTGGGCAACGTTCAGTATAGACTCTATTGATGTTTGATATAAATTTATAAGATAATGTAGAATCCAATAAATAAATCCACTTGTACTTAAATCGTACTAATTTACTAAGATCGAATTAAATTCACAATAATAGGAATAGGAATATCGTAATACAAGCATCATAATTCTTTTAAACATGAAGTGTAAAAGGTTTTAGTTAATAATATTTATTTTCAGCATGCAAAGTACGTAAACAGAACTACTCCACGTATTTTCACTTTAAAAAGCCTATTTCCTACTGCTACTAAATTCATATTCTACTTTAAATAGTTTTATTTTAGTTACTAAATGAAGGCCATGTTTTAGTTATCGTATTTTGGGTTTTGTGCGGCTGTAGTTGACCGTAAGAGATAAGCCAGCGAAAAATACTCCTAGCACTCTTTTGAATATAATTAGCCATGTAAAACGTGTTTATCATATATCTATGTATATCTATTAACTATCCATGTGAGTAACACATCTTTTTTTATCCACTTATTAAATCTTTACGTAGCCGACATTTTTATTATTAAAATTAACTAAGATATTCCTCTTCACAATAAATAGTTGAATTCATCAGCATAATATGAGCTATTTACATATCTGAAACGTGTTACATGAATTTCATTGACTTGATTACAAATTGTATCAAGTGGTATAACAATTAGTTAATTCCTTAAATCATTAGCGCGATCAATATTATCATATTAATTATGACTTCAAATTGGTCCTTCGAGCCGGATTATGTAGAATTGATATTATTATTATTACATAATATTATAGCATTATGATTTGGTAATGTCTATAATTCGCTGATATACATACGTCACTTTTGATTTACATTAACACCTTCTCATCACCGAATTTAAAATGAGGTTGAAAATTAAGTGAATTAAACCCAAACAGGCTTTTGGCTCGTTTGGAATTTGGGTCATGCGGCAGTCCTTTTACCGCCAAATTCTAATATAAACGTAAATTGTTTATCCATTTTCCACATAGTTTCTTCGAGCAATAATCAAACGATATGTCAAATCAAATTCTATATCGTTTATTTGCCCAGCATGGGTAGTAAAGGATTTACAAAAAGTTTAAAATCGCCATAGATTAAAGGCAGCAAAATAAACTAAAATTATCATATATTACGAATGAAAAATATTCATTACGAATATTTACAGTTACTTTATTAACATTGAATTATTATTTTACCAGGTCATGTAATACAATGGTTCCGTAAAACCAATTGTTATTGCACATGTTAAATAAAGTCATAGCAATCATTTTCCATTTATCATGCATAGTGGACAAATAATTACTTTCTAATAATCGTCTTCATAGTTCGTGAAGTTGAAGAGAGATATAAGAATTATTACAGCAAAAATTTGATTAATTTTAAAATTCATACTGGCATGTGCTTCATATAATTCGCATAAAAAGAAACAACCCAGTCATCTAACGATGCACCGGAACTATATATTTATGCCAAAACCAGAGAATTTTCGCCCGCTTCCGACAGAAAAATATTTAGCAACTTCCGCGCGTCGTCTCCGGTCTTTTTCTCTTTTTGTGGGGTTTTCCTCATTAATTTGTCTCGATTTGTCGAAACGTTATTGACCAAAAATTGGCCGGATAATCGGCTCTGAATTGTTAGAGAGATTTAGGTAACTTAATTTTTTTGCGGCTGGACTTTTTACAAACTCCTTTCAAAGTAAACGGTTCAAGTATGAAACGAATTTCATTACATAAAAACCTTTTTTATTTTTAGATATATTTGATTGTCTTATTTGTGGATATATTTTGAATCTTACTAGATTTATTAACACCTTTCTCTCATCTTCTATAGTAGTTCACAATGGCCTCCAAAACGTTGCGGATATAAAAAAAACGTTCAGAAACTCTGAGCGAAATCTTAACTGTCGAGCACATCACAATTTCATATTTTTTATTACAAACTTTCACTCCAGTCCCCATGTTCGAAACTTCCTGTAGAGTTTCACTTTGCTTTATAATGTTTAAAGTTGTGATGTAACAAAAAATATACTTCTGGTTTTCGTTGTTGGTATTGCTTCTTAGTTTATTGATTTACAAAATCATTTTCACTATAAATAACACGTTAGCCAAATCTGAAATCGGAAAGATGAAATAAAAATTGTTTATTCGATTTTAAAATATTTTAAACTGTATTAAAAGTTTGGTTTTAACCTTAAAAATTAACAATACGTCAATAACACTGATATTGTCAAGTGTGTGGCAAACCATGTGTATTGTACTGTATTGTTAAATTGTATTGTGTATTATATTCATATTGTTGGATTGTATTGTGTATTCTATCCTTTAAATAAACAGGAATATGATATAAGACTATCCATATAAACATTTTCACCCATTTCCAGACTTTTAGGAATGGTACCTAAAAATTCTTTTCTACTAGTTATCTTGTGTTTCATAGAAACACGAAGTGGATATTTCTAGTTTATATGTCACATTATGTAGCCTGGGTGTGGATTTTCGTATCAGAATAAGTAATTTCAATATAAAAAAACGTCTAAGTCGTTGGGGTTTTATTTCGCTGAAAATTAGAAAAAAATATTAATAACGCCGCTGTAAGGAAGCTCAGCTAAATCTCCGCCATAGATCTTTCAACAACTGGCAATAAAAACCCTGCAAAATCCTTTAATACTTTTCTCTCTTTTTCGCGCTTTTATCTATATGCTTCATCGTTAACGGTTTAACGAACAGAAATACCTTTCCTCATCGTATAACAAGATTTCGATACGATCAATGTGAACAAAAGAGGTATTGTTTTAGTTAATGGCTTTGCTATTCAAGCTGTGCGCTGAGCTTATTCTGTTCTGCGCTTCGCCGCTTTTTTTCTCATTATCCATAACTCAAGGCTTCACTAAGACATTGGGATGACTAGTAAAATTATGTTAAAATATTTTTTTTCGCTTTTTAAAATAATATATTACTTTTTAAAACCATTACTCGCTTATTAAAACTTGTTTGTATTTTTTGATTTATACCTAATAGTCACACTTTGATAATACACTTTGATATGAGGTCGTGAGATAATTTCAAGACAGGGCGCGATTACGCTCAGGTGAGGACGATTATCAACATTGCACACAGAAAGGATGTTGATGATGGTAATGAACTTATTTTAGGTATGTTAGTGAGATGAGGTGATAATGATGAATTTATTCTCTTAAGCTTTGAACACGATGATTTTAAATTACCAAATTATTCAATGCATTTGGTGCTAATTTTATAGAAAATCAATTGTCTTATTAATATTTGTCCAGTTATTGCTCACGTGGATGTAGTCAGGCAGTTACGTTAGGTAGAAATAGGAGACTTGAAGAAAATTATGTTACAAAGGAGTTATTTTCTTGCGGTTGCTTGGATGTTGGCGCTCATGTGCCTACGTGAGCTTATTACAGTATCAGAGGTGTCATGGCTTGCAGTTATATCAAATGTCAAATCTTTTCGTAACTTTATTTTCTATAACAGTAACAGTGACTTTTTTTAAGAAATGTAATCACGAAATTCCTTATTATCTGATGGTATTCTTACAATAATGTTCTTGCGCCTTTTCAGAAATTTAATTAAACATTGGGTAGAGCTGTTTGTAAATTGATTGGCCCGTTATCGTAGAAGATAGTTGCCTTAATTGCTAAGTCGAGGTCGTGGGTTCGATTTCCACCCGGGACAAATATTTGTGCCATGAGTATATTTAAATGTAGTTTATAACTGTCTGGTTGCCACAGCACAGTCTTTGTCTATTTTAAGATCAGATGGGCATGCGTTATAATGCCTCAATATTTATTTATTTAAAGGAAACTTATCACTAAATGTGTCTACTTAAAATGTGACTACCTAACTGTAATAATAAGTATTCAGATGTACAATTATTTCGTAATATATCATTGTATAATAGCATTTGTGCTTAAGTCTGAAATAGGATTGATTAAGTGCCCTTATAAATACTGGGCCTAATATGACTACCGTTAGAGCCATAAGATTCATGAGAGCTATAACAGACACAAATATTCTACATTATCTCATCGGCTCTGGTAACGACAAATAACATTCCCGAGATATCAGCACTTCTTTCTTTATAAAGTTGACGCTAATGTGCGTACGTGCTCTTATTACCAGCTCTGCAGCCCATTTCTAAAGATATTTGCGGAGGCGTAAAGGTGGCACGGAATGGAATGGGAGCAATTATGTGTTTCGGAACGATCGGGCAATATTGTCGTTGAAACGAAATAATTTGAATTTCTCGAATTATCAAGTGACAAAAAATCTTGGTAACATGACACTT
The DNA here is from genome assembly GCA_018239345.1 of Oxynetra stangelandi. Lineage (NCBI taxonomy): Eukaryota > Metazoa > Arthropoda > Insecta > Lepidoptera > Hesperiidae > Oxynetra > Oxynetra stangelandi. The sequence continues at coordinate 3,709 of DVPR01001486.1, read as the reverse complement.
GAGGTATTATACGGTAACGAGGTTACTACTAGTTGAATCAGATATAACAATAACGTTCACTATGAGAATAAAAAGATAATAGACGACAAAAACTGTTTGCTGAAATCAATAGTTTCTTGAAACATCAGCCGTTATCGTCCAATTCTATAGAACTGAAAATTTCTTTGCCGGGTAATGGAATAAGGGTTCCCGTTAAATTGAATACAGCTGCCCATTAACGACTTATTGGGCATTGTTAATCTAAATAATGGAACGTCAGGCTGAAGGGAGAGCGTTGCGTTTTTTTCTCATTAGTGTTTTTATTTGTTTTGAATTGAATACATTTGTCTTTGTGAAACTGTTACTTAAAGGGATTGCTGATTTTTTCTATATACGAGTACCTAATAAATAGTAGTAGAATAAATCTCTTCTGTCAACGAGAATCAAGAAACTTGTTCTGCTTTGAACGAATTACAACATTTATTAAAACAACAAAATTTATTGTCATATTATGTTACTATTGAATGTACAGAAATTTTTCGTTTGGAAGCATTATTGTGTTAGTTTTATTTTATTTTATATCTCCATTGATCACCTACTCCATTCCATTCCACAACCAAATTCCAATGGAAGCCCTAGAATGGATACCACAAGGGAAGAGGAAATGTGGCCGTCCTAAACAGGTGGAGGCGTTCAGTAACGGTGGAACTTATGGCAGACGGGCTGACGTGGACCGAGGTGAAGCTCTTAGCCCAAGATAGAATATGATGGTGGAGCACTGTGGTCTCCCTCTTGCCCATTTTGATACCACAGGACATTTCGAAAAGGATAAGAGATAATATATTACCTTATGTTTCGATCGTTATATAGTTTACCTTGGTTTTATTTCTGAATTTCTTTTAATGTCCTCTATTTCATTATTCAAAATCGAATATCTGAAAAGGTTAATGTAGTCAAAATCAATGATATAAGTAAATAAGTGAGGCATTATTAAAATCCTATATCATAATATATAGGTATTTTAAATAAATGAAAACAGAAATGTATACATTAATTTATTTCTGTAAACCTATCGTATAAGCGAAGGATAAGGATTCGCTAGATGAACCACCCATCGGAGCGTGTAAGTGGTTTTGCACGACATCACATACGATTACTACGACTTTAAGTCAAGTGTCTGTTGGTGAACTTAATTGTGCAAACTTATATATAACAAAACAAGGATTGCTATCTACCGAAAGAGGTTGAGAATAGTGGCGGTAATTGAACAAAAGAGATGGATGGATATTGAAGGTGTTTTGATTGGTGAACTAAACGCCGTTGCGTGTCTACATTTCAGGGTTTTAATTTTATTTTTCTAATACAGTGCTGCGGAATAGTCTACTTAGCAATTAATAGCAATTTGTGAAATTAATTTTATTTTATAACATTTAATAATGTTATCGTGATTTTCGGCGCTATTACATCACTATTGTGAGGTACATAAGGAACATTTCTTATTAAATTAAATTATTACAGTTATGAAAAGTGAATTGATATTTTGGATTTTGATATTCATATCTTGCGCTCATTTGTTCGTGTTACAAAAACGAACAGTGATATGAATCTGTCAGCTTCATAATTGGAAAACGCAAGCTTGAGATCAATAATTTTATTATTGAGGCCTCCTCCTTCGATCCTAATTAAGAAAAATATATATTATTCATTGTGTGAGATATGATATTAAAAAAGACCTATGCCAGCTAAGAATACCTATGGTGTTTATAGGATCAGATAATCTATGAATTAAATAAACAATAAAAAAAATCTTTCACTAACTGGAATTTTCATAGTGGTTAAATCAAGTATATTTTTTCTACACGTTTTAAAATAGACTCGGAGAGTTCATAATGTGTTGAAACATTTCGATAAGAAATCCATCTCATCAGCAAACACATTTCCTCGTGTTCGTTGGAGCGTGAAAGTGGTTCACGCGATGTTATCTGTGGAAAGACTTGACCGAAAAATTGCAACTTACGCGATCAGTTACTGGCGAAGTAGAGCCCAGATGTCTGTGGAGAATGGGTATTTTCTGCTTGAGGAATCATCATACGATAGTTTAGAAGTTCGCTTTTCTGTACAATAATAATTGTGATGAATTATATATCAGCTTAGTGGTTATCATAACGTCTTGCTTTTGACTACGGTTTGATACCTAACACGATATTACCTTTATGCAATGAGATATCCGTAAAAGCATACATTGTATATCGTATACCTATGATAATATAAATAGATTTAAAAGAAATAAACTGAGACATTCAAAATCCAAGAAACTATCTCCTAGCTAAGATACCAATTTTAGGCTAATTCTAGGTATATGGATGTAGTCATCGTCGATGCCGTCTCTTTGTTCCATAACATAAAAATTCAGAGTACGGTTGAGCTTCTCAAAAAAATCCTATAAATTTCTTTTACTCTCCCGACTCCCCGTTTTCGACCTTAGCACCTGGCAACCCCGACGTGATGAATGGCTTGTCACGTCTACTGAAGGGTCGCATAATATTGGGGGATGTTCGCGAATATTACATTATATTAGATAATTCTGCAGAGGGTAGCTTATTTACAACTGTTATAGATTCTATACTAAAGTATATAGTAGGTAATTTCATGTTGAATATTCACCGGCTATACTCCAAGTGGTGTTGGCAATAACCTATTTGAATGCGACGTATTTATAACGTTAAACTTTACGAGATAACTTTAGATTAGAAAGAGTGCATAAGCAATGTAAAAAAGTTCTCAGAAAACAGCTATATTCATGACTTTTAAAGGGGCAATTGCTCCAGATTTTATTAAATCCAGAACGAATCGTGTAGTGACCAAAAATCATATTTTAGTTTTTTTTCTTTATATATCCATTTAATGCATTATTGTTTCAATTTTGCATTTAAGACCAATATGATATAAGAAATATTTATGTTATTAGACTGATTTACCTACTTAACACAAAAAAATAAGATAAGGAATGAAATTTGATTCGAATATTTTAAAGTTTAGAAAGTATTTAATTAGAGTTACATACAAAATTTACCGTATATTTGATGATAGGCTCTAAGGCTTATATAAATAAAAAAGTATTAATACATGATATAGTTAGAGAACATATGATTCAAACGTTCACAGCTTAACTATTTGAAAATTGTTTTTTAAATTATTTTTAAATAATCATATCTTAATTCTATAAAAGAGGCAAAAGAACATCACGTTCTTAGCCGACGCCTGAATTCGGTCAAAGCATAGATGTTCGCGGCCTTACCACTGCATTTGTATTAGAAACCAGTCGTTAACATAAACCAGTAATATGTCGCTTGTCGGCTGCAGCTGACGAGCCAAATATATCGCTGTATCGACCTCACCTATCGACAGCATGTGTACATATCTCTTGTAAGAAGTAAGACGACTTTAGCATACCGTACATGCCTTAACTAAAGTTTACGTGTAAGCCATGTGTTTAGCAGCAAATCACTCCTCAGAATCGCATTTGCTTCATCAGCAGGGTTAATCTCAAAGGGCATGGCTTGTTGAAGCACCACAGTCGATATCACAGTGCTATTTTCACTAAAAGATGGGGGAGTCAATCGCTTCCGGCGTGTATGTATGAAGAGACTGAAGAATGTAGACGAAGCACGTCAGGTTTGCAAGGACAGAGATATTTGGCACTCCGTGCTCTCTGCCTACCCCGCTAGGG
>DVPR01001485.1:0-10804 GCA_018239345.1 Oxynetra stangelandi | reverse complement strand
TTGCTTTCTGATTATATAAATTCACACTGTCGATATGAAATCATCTTTATTTTCCCGCGTAGAAAACCTCGAGCAATGCCTGCTCTGGCGTGTATCCTTCCTCGTATGTTACAATAGTCAATCCGGCTCAAGTGCAGAGAGCTGATTTGTTGTGAAAATAAGGTGTTGGAGTCAGTCTAATTGGTATTTGAAAACTCACATTCGTAACCAGACTTAATTGTAACATGTTTACGATGCCGTTATGGTACCTTTCATATTTATATCGATTTATATATGTACTCTTCGCTTTATGATAAGGAGAAACGTGCCCAACAATGGAACCATAGAGGCATTGATCAATAATATTTTTTTACAACATTATTTTGCCTAATTTATGATGCATATACTTTTTGGTTATTTATTATATTTTACACATTTGTTAGCGTATTTTGGTTGCACTTTATGTTTGATTGTTATTAAATATTGGTATATTTTTCCTTTGTTATAACTTAATAGGTCTCGTGTAACATATTTTCTTTTTAATAACAATATGTTTTCAGTCCTAACATAAAAACTTGGCTAAAAACGACGAATAGGACAATTAGTTTCTCGTCCACAAGTGCAACATAAACAAAAGCTCGTAACAATTCATCTAGCTCGTCGAAAATACTTAGACCATACAATATATATAGAGTCCAACGAACCCGACAAACTCCTTGTTGTCGAGAGACCACTTTGTCAGGTCTGAGGAAGCTCATTCGTCTACTCAGAATAATACGTTCAAGTGTAAAGGTTAAGTCGCGGTACTAAGTGTTCTCTGTGTAATTAAAGTTTCAAAAAATAAAGGTCCTTGTCAATTAGTATGGGATGTTTTACGATTTCTTCTAATAATAATACCTAATAAATAATGAAATTTCAATTTGAAAGAATATTCTATTCCTTAATATCCGATACGTAATAATAATGGCAGTAAGCAAGAATAAGCATAAGTTCCAAAATGAAAATATTTAAATAATAAACATCTTTTCATTTACAATCCACAGCACAGTAACGGTTGCGTGCGTTACTTGCTTTAACTGTAAAATGAATATAGATTGTAGCGCAAATTTTCTTAACGCGTAACTCGGAGGTGCGCTAAAATGGCGCGTGACATTCCCGGTTATTTCTGTAATGTGGAATAATGCGCTCAGGAGTCGCTGGTGTGGTATTTTAATGGCCAGGGATTCCGCTCCGGTGACGAGGACCGTGATGCATCTGGCTAACGTGGCCGAGGACAGCGAGAAGTTTTATTGTACGGTTAAAGGATTCCCAAAAGGACTGTCGATTCTGTTGCAAATTGAAATAGTTCAAATCATGTTAGGGACAAAATGGGTACTAATATGTTGAAGTCAGTTAATTGCCACCTTAAAAGTAAGTATTAAAAATTATGTTGTCTTTTTTTATTAACATTTGCTACATATTTACAAAATCAACTCAATTGCTTTCTATTAAATTGTGAACTGGTGAAAATGAATAAAATATAAAATATGTCTATACATATTTTCGATATCTGCAGTGAAGTTATCAGAATCTCAGTGAGGTCGAAGTGCAAGTAGGAAGGAATAAATCATTGCGTCAAGTAAAATTGTATTTTTATAGTATGAAATTTAATTAATTGTAATGTAGTGTCCAGACACATCTAAAACAGTACTTCATATCACTGATTTATTTTAAATAGGCTATAAGGCAATTTTTCGACTAGAGGTGAAACCGACACTGTATATGGCGATTTTAACTTAAATGTAGTGCATGTATCTCAATACACGAAACAAAATAGATGATCCGTTAAACAGAGTCATTACTTTGTGCTGAAGGCGTGACGCATAAAGAGATCGCGCGCGCAGATGCGCGCATAAATCAGCCGTGAACTTGGCGCCGATACGATTTACCGCGTCGCTAATTTTAGTCCTTTTACTTACATACGTACACCGACTGATGGTTGTATATCGTTGCAAGTTTGGAGCATCAAATATCGTTTTGAGAGTGTATGGAATTAGGAACAAAAATTTCAAATTCTGTTCATAATGTCACCTGTGTGTGTCACTATGTCGCTATGTTTCGTTGTGTTTGGCAGTAAAAATAAAATACGTTCGTTGCCATTCATATTATTTGTAGGCAGGCATTTGTTTTAAATTTTACAACCACCTCAATTATGTCACCTAGAAATACCTACACATTAAAACACCTAAGAAACGACGATAAATATACCTAGGCATCTTACGTTGTCATAATAATAGGCGTCTTACGTTGTTACATAAATTTCTTGTGTTAATTTTCTCAAATGAAAATTTTGCGGTTGTCGTTAATAATATTCTGCAGTGTGTTGAGAATTGTCTTGCTCTCCTGGCGCTTGGACTAAAGAAACATGAACACAAATATTATTTTTAACGTATGGCATCCGTATTTTGCAGAATATTTTTTTAACATTTAATTATTTTATATGATATCCTAAGTTATTAGTTAGGATATCCTATAAAATAATTCCAATAGAAAACAATCAAAGTTTAAACACTTAAGCTTTTGGCTTTTATTAATTATTGTAATTTTGTTCTATTACAATATAAATATTAATAAGTCGATAAATGTTCTGATTTGAATTTCATTTTAACACAAGTGTCATAAGAAATTATGCACATCTGATTTTTTACAATTCGGTGGTATAACATACATATATATGTACATATTTATATGTATACTCGTATAGTCATGAAGTACCATATAATAATACATTGCTATAATGTATTTTTGAAACATTTGATAAATATACACACCGTCTTTTATTAACATTCATCTTTTTACTATATGTATTGCGTTTGACATACTGCACTTTAAGAAACGTAGTCATAGGAATGCATTAATGATTCGAATAGTTTTATAAATTATTCGTTCTCTGTTTGCAACAATCAGGGCAGCTTTAATGATCTTTTTATTTATGAAGTACTCTCTAATCACAAATATTTAATGTTAGGGACATTAAACATTACGACAAATCAACATTTTAGTACCAATAAGCAATATTAATTACAGAGATAACGAGTATCACGACGTTGTTTATAGAGTAACACAAATATTAAGCCCCTATGAAATTAACACAATCTGCGGTAGTAAAAAGTCAATTATATTTGTATATGTATATTACTATTCCTGTAACTTTGCGATTAATTTATTTCAACCATTACTTAATCTCATGTATACCTCACGAAAATACTTGGTCCTGGTGCGCTTGTTTGTTCATACCTTTTATTTGCTTTCAGGGAACCCAAACGACAAGATCCTCTACGGCCGACCAAACAAGCGTCGCAGTGCGTCCTTCCCGGCTCCACGCTCCCTCGACAGACGTCATTCGCTCAGAATCTTCGGTTCCTCGAGCAAGTACCTCCAGCGCTGTGCCTCCACCAGAAGCCTTCACCACAAGCACGTGAACACCACGGACAGCTCTTCATCCACCGACTACCCGCCCAGCGTTGAATCCGCGTCGCCCAGTAAGTATTCTATTTCACAATTGGTTTATATGTTTAGTTACTTAGTTAAATTTTATTGTTCTTTTTTTTCTTACTCTCTAGTGCGTCGATGGATTTCGATTCGGCTTTTTACACGTGAGTTACCGTATCACAAGTTATCATGACTCTATTTTCTCGTTACGTTAAGGCAGTAATATGCATAAACATATGTTGAATCGGCTTCGTTCTTGCTTCTGTTTAAACTTAGTATTGCATTAGATTATGAAAATATGTTACGAAATGCTATTTAAACACGAACAAATGTATATACAATAAAATTTTACGGCAATTTATCATCATGCCATGTATCAATCAATACACAAATACATCATTTGATGACTTTTCGTGCTCATACATTCATCATCGTCGACATATAAAAACTGCGTCTTCCATTAAAAATATATGGCTCCAGAATGTTTCAAATGCTATAAATAAATAAAATTAAAAAGTAAATAAATGTATTAGTTTTGCATGACTTTAGTGTTGAATATGTTCAACCAAACAGTGACGTCCTTATTGATATTTTGTTTATCGTCCTTCCAGAAAAAGTGTCGTTGCTCTCCCGCTTATTCAGACGAAGCGGCCGCAGCAAGCAGACCCGCGCGATGAGCACTTTCTCCGCCCAGTTCCCGCCCACCGAATGGTTCAACTCTAAGGCGGTACATCTACACTGCGTCGCAACGCAGACCAATTCCAAGGTGAGCTGAAAACGCAATATATGCAAGAATGACATTTGAAAATTACACAGAACTTCGATAATTCGTATCATTCCAACACACGGGAGACATGTTGCTGATAATAATCTTGCATTGGTTTTTTTCAGGAGTCGTTGCAGAGTCAAACTTCGTACGTGTCATCGTACTACGATGGTTCGGAAATTAGCAATCGGTCGTCGACGCTTCCTCGGAGGCACAAGAGACATCTTTCTACCGAATCAGGATTGGCCGGCTCTGTACAGTACGATCACTCACCAGTGAGGCATTCGAGTCCAAGTTCTGGAAGTCTGCCAAGATCAACTTTGAGCAGGAGTTCAACGAACAAGACCATTTTAGATAATTTTGGTTCTCCACAAAGACACAGCGACCCTAAACTAAGAGATAGTTCCAGTGGCAGCTTAAGAAGGGTAGACTACTCGGATCATGTAATGTCAACTAGCGGACCATCGAGCTTGGAGAGTACCAGCACTCATCGAACTCCAAGAAAAGAATGTAAAAATGGGCAAATGGACAACCAAAATTCTCCAATGAAACGGAGCTACCATACGAGCGGTAGCAGCGGTCATTCCAGCTTAGAATCACACATATCAGACCGCACACTAAAACCTTCACCTAGTCATAGTAACGGAGCCCCGGGTCTTAGCAGAGCACAATCTCTTGTTAAAGTTCAAAGTTTGCAGAGTTCACCCAAAAGTTTACATAAATTTAGGACAAAACCACCAATCATCGGTGGTGAAACTGTAAAAAATGGAAAAAACATTTCACCCAAAACTTCACCAAAAAGCTGTCAATCCACACCCAAAAAAAGTGCTACTCCTTTGCATAACAAGACTCTTGGATCTAAAGTAGAGAATCCAGCAACAGCCATGCTAGCAAGCTCTAATTCCAACAATTCGATTACTCTTAAAGTCACCACGAATACCATTTCTCAGAACGGTGGAACAAACACCAAAGTATATGTACAAAATTCCCCTGTTCGTTCAGTTATTACGTTTGAAAACGGAAAAGTTACCGAAACTAGTAATGGAAGCAACATTTATATTATTAACGACGATAGACAGGTGGTATCCGTATCACAAAATGGCGTCTCTAATCAAACAACAAAAAACCCAACCGAAACCTCATTTGATGTATCAGTTGAAAAGAAAAAACAAATGTATCAAGAACAAGAACCGATCAAAGTGCAAGAAAACAAATTTAATAAAAATTCGATGCATGATACGGGAATGAATAACAATCGCAAATTATCGTTGCAAATTGGAGGAGCGACCAACAATAATAGCTTTATATACAAAAATCAACTGAACAATACGAATGAGGTCTCATCCAATCCGGCTTCTCCTGCAATACATAACAATATACACAATTTGGAAACAACAACTAACAGCAATCCATCGACACCCACTAAAAGTTACAACATAATCGGATCTTTGGGCAGTCTCAGATACCAAAAAAATGCTCTATCCTCAGCCAACAGCGGTATTCAAACGAATATTAATTCGAATAGCGAGTTAAAAAGTGTCGATTTATTAAAAAAGGCCGCAGCATTGCAAATGCTGAACGGTCTCCCAAACGTACACAATCATAACAGAATGAGTTCTGAATCGATAGCGAATTTATTAACGAAGGGCATTGACCAGAAACCGACGGTGCTCGGCTCGGAACCAAATCTGGCGTTAAAAAAACAGGAACCAATAAAAGATATCAACACTTCAACTGAGAAGATAAATTGCTTGGAAAACAAACAGAAAAGGTACAGCCTCAGCCAAGAAGGAAAAAAGGACAATCAGGATTTTTACAATTTTCCAAGTCTGAGCGACTTGAGCTTTAATTTCACTAGTTTAGCAGCGCAGAAGATATTGAAGGGCGTCAGTATAAATAGCGTGGATACTTTGGTCGAATTAAACATGGCCGCTAACTCCGAAAAGCAGAATAACCGCGACGTCGCTGCGGTTTGCACAGATTTCGGCCTTGTATAGTACATAAGAAATGTTAATTTTGTTAAAATGTACAATAGTAGCCTTAACACATAATCGATAAGCTAGTTTTATAACTTCTTCATAACATACCTATTTTAGATTCGCAATATGATTATCATAGTTAGTTTGAACTTTGTACTCGTTTGAAATTTTGTACTCCCCCAACTTAATGAATTTATCCCTTGTATGTATCTTTCTAATGAATTTGTTTAGTCTACTAACTTATCATCGAAAGTATCAACGTAGGAAAACAATGTATCGCAATATTCATTCGCATCGATCGTATCGTAAGGTTCGGTAAATTCTTAGTTTGTATCTCGCGCGAAATGTATTGAGACAATAAATTATCCTCATGTGTATTGGCCTAAGAACTAACCATCCGAAAGGAAATTTAGTGCCTAGAACTTTTAATATTGCATTATTATCGTAAATTCATTCATTGTATATTTGAAAGTTGTATAGCTACTTGCATTTCAGTAACTTCTTGCACATTTACTTCCAACTATCACTTCTTTATTATCAAAATTACCTATCTTTTTCTACACACATCTGCACTTCTATTCGTGCCATCACATTTTCCAGCGACAAAGTTGAGTACAAACTAGAATACCTTTACCCATAAAACAGATTCCATCCAACGACGGGGAATTTATAAGGACGCGTTTTGTAAAATATGTCATGTGTAAGTGCCATAAATAAAACCATAATATAATGTGAGAAGAGCAAATCGGGCAATGGGATTGGTATTGAATGATTGGTTTACATTATATTAATTTGTTCACTGCACTCAAAGTGCAGGCGAAATAAAGGGTAATATTTATTCATTAGGAAATATAATCGAAAGTCAATGCATATTAGTGTTAAGTGTTCAGTAACGCCATTTGTAAAGATGTATTAACAATATAAGTTGATGCTTTAAAATATGTGTGTATTTATTTTCCCTTATACCTCTACATGTAATTTGAAATAATTACTAACAAAAATTATTTTAAACTTGGCGCAAAAATTAGACTTAATACATGCTCAGACTGACATTTTTCTTAATAATGCCTAATTATTGAGACATGCTGATATGACATTTAACAATTCTCCTGTAGTCTACTCATATTACATATACTCCTACACATACAAATGAATCTGTCCTTGTTGGAACAAGCAAATTGCCAAAAATGCCATTTTTAGGCAATGTATACCGCTAAGTTAATTTCAATATAACATTTTAAACTTTAATAAGCATTAGATTAAGGTTGCGGACTGATGTTTCAAATCGCAAATATGAATTGTTATATCCGAAATTATTGAAGTTTGTTGTTTGATAATTAAGTGCATGCATGTGTTACATGCATGTAACGAAAAAATGATAATACAAACACTGCTTACTTCTTAGATGGCTTATCCAACCTTTTATTAACTGTTCAGGTGACCTATAGATATAAAGTGATAATATAAACGCATTATTTTATAGTATTTGTCTGTAATTAAAATTTCCAACATCAAGTTGGATATCGAAAATACTCATTAATCACTTCAGAATAAGAATATTAACATGTTTTATGGTCCCATACATATGTAAGAAAATTATACCAAAAATTACAGGAACTGCCGATTGAATGTACTAAATATACACACTTTGAAAATTCACGTGTTGACACATACACAAATATGCTTATAATTACTGGATAAAATGCTCGGAAACTTTTATTTTAAAACTTTCTGGAAAATTTATAGACTTACATACATGATTGTACAACATAATTCTTACACTGAAATAGTAGAAGACAATGGCCACCACTGCGTTGCATGTTATTCAAAATGTTTGAAAAATGAAAAAATAAAAGAAACAATTGTGACAAAATATAAAATTTAATTTATGCTAGTTTAAGTACCTATTACAGTTACCGAGTTCGATACAAACACATATCATTAGTTTATGAGCAAGCTATAGTGCTGTGCTCCATTACATCTATTACTTGACTTGGCTCAGTCTCTGGATGATTTTTTATAGAATTCAACCAATCATCAGTTGGATTAATCTTTTTGGGATCAGAATCGGAACTTTCACTTTTTCCATCCTCAATAATGTTTGGCTGATTACTTACACATTCGGTTTCCTTACTTGGCATAGAAACATTTTCAATTTTTTTATCCGAATTTACTGACAATACACGTAAATCCAAACGTTGAAATTTTTCCGAAACTTCTTCCGTTTGAATCCCAATGTTACACACACGGTTATCAGTTATGGTTTTTTGTTTCAAAATAGCCTCACCTAGAGTTTCCATGTTTCCCTTGTCCTGCTTAGCCAATTCTTCGATCATTTTATATGCGTAAATATGATCATCGTGAGAGCTCACACAGTCTTCCAGTGTAAAAGTGTTACCATCAAAACAAACGTTCTTAAAATCTATCACCCCATAATTATTTACGTTATCTATTAAAGTGGACTCGTTTTCGTAATATATATGAATATTTTGGACACAATTTCTTTTCGTTTCGTTATCAGCTTGGCATTGTTTACGTAAAGCATCCAGTTGTCTCAAAGTTTTCAACTCTCTCGCTTTAAGCGTAGCATAAATTCGGGCAAACGAATCTCGCACAATGGCCTTTAACTGTAATACAGAAAAGTCTTTGTAAGATAATAGCGACAGTTTGAGTTTAAAAATAGAAAAATGTTTCAGCAAATACTTACATTTTCAATATTCTTTTCAAATTCATCCAATTCACTCGCCATGTTTGTTTATTTTCCATTTTATTATAAACGTCAATATGACAACTATCTGTGTAACCATTGTTATAAAATCCATGTCACGATTTTGCCTGTGTATATGAAACCCTTTTAAAAATAAAGTAGATTTGCTGTTTATATTATTAAAATAGTAAATGCTGTTTGTAATGTAGCCAGTGTAGTTTACTTTAATTCCACTCAAACCGAACATGGTCAAAACATAACTATAGTATCCAGTAGCTGTGATATAATAATCATTGTTTTTTACATGTGCCGGATAAGTTACGATTAGTCAACGTATAATTTATTATAGCGGAAAATATTTTGGACTGGCTACTCAAGCGTTTTTTTTTGTAAAATGCTTATTACCTGTAATATCATTAAACTGCCATTAAATAAAGTACTTCTATAAGTTTAATGCCCTCTTAGGAAATACAATTCTTATAACTGTGACAGTAAAGATGTGCCTAAAAAACTAAAACGATATATATATTTAAGTGGTTTTTTTACGAAGATCGTAATTAAAAACCTTGCAACATTGTAAAAAAAATATCAAACTACTTATTGATTTTTCGTTTGACAGTGCTGCTTGAAAAGGAAAAACATTGTTTCGATTCGGACATAGATTCTGCTCATAAATGGTATTAAAATATTTGATTCCTTGTGTTCTGTAGGCAGACACCTACCACTTAAAATAAAATTTGTTTATCAGTGTTTGATTGAATCAAAATGAGTGAACTGAGGCAGCGGCGAGGCGAAGGTGACGCGAACGATAAAGTGGAAACTGCAGGGGAATCTGATCATGTAGATATAATTTGTTACACTTTTGCAAATAAGCAAATGTTAACTAACAGTTTTATAATAGCGAAGTCTTTGCGTTTGCTAGGTGGACTCCGAGGAAGAAAAGGTGTTAGAGGAAAAGTATGTTGCCGAATTAGCGAAAAACTTGCCTCAAGGTACAGATAAAACTCCTGAGATCCTCGACTCTGCTCTGTCGGGGCTTTCATCGAGGTAAGATAATTATTGTATTTATTTTGATTTCATAACAACATGCGATAATGGTATTCTTAGATATTACTAATTTTATTGTTATTGATTATAATTGATACTTGAAATAAATAAAATGCAAAATAGCAGTGAGACAATCTACTTCAACTTTGACTATTGAAGCATTATGTTTTATTTTGAATTTTGTTTATTTTGAAATTTTGAATTATATTAAGTTTATATTGAAATTCGAAATAAAAGAAATTAAACTTGTATAGCACTTTGTTAAACATAATAAATCCTTAATGTGGTGTAACATTTTATATTCACTCTTATATTGAATTATTCATACCATAAAGATGGAGAAACTGGGTCATCCGAGGCATCTTCACTTGGCTGATGATTGGAGGATTCTGCTTACTGATCTACGGAGGACCACTAGCTCTCATGATAACGGTAAAGTTTATATAACATTCTATAGGTGCTTGCCACCACCAGCTCATTACTTAACAAGCTTAATTCTATAAATTTCAAGTGATCAATGCTTTAGTTTTCTACATTTGTTCTTTCACTGCATCTTGTGCTGCAGTTTTGTTATGTTATAGACTGACAAACGGACATAATGGTCGTTGTAAAGTGGTCACCGTTAACTGTGGACATGTGCAGTGTCATGATCACTGTGCGTTACACTCATGTGTTTGCTGGTCATGAGGGATTCCGTTGAGAATTTTTCTTTATACAATTAAATTTTATAATAGTCATTCAATTCATGACTGGCCCGTTGGTGCAGTGGTTAGCGAATCTAACCGTTGAACCGGGGGTCGTGGGTTCGATCCCCACCCAGGACAAATATTTGTGTGATGAGCACAAGTATTTGTT
>DVPR01001484.1:0-10804 GCA_018239345.1 Oxynetra stangelandi | reverse complement strand
TGTCAAAGGCTTTAGAGATATCGAGAGACACGGCAAGAGCCTCACCCTGCCTCTCAATGGCCTCCCCACAAACATGCGTGGTATATGCAAGAAGATCTCCGGTGGACCGGTTTCGGCGAAACCCGTATTGGATACCCATGAATAATCAGTGCCGAGGAATCCAAAGTTGTCCTCACCGAGCAATAATAAATACGTATACATTGATTTTATTTATTTCTTAAATGAATTAAAAATTGACGTGCAAAATACATTAAAATATTCGACAATTCATTGTTCACTTCGTTGCAATAAATTGGGCACTTGGTATTATTTGCAAACGGAAACGGATATGTGAATGAAAGGATGCAAACAAATTTAAATTTAACTACGAAACGACCGAAAACCAACCGTTGATTCGACGCTTCATTACATTGATTGCCTTTTATTATTGTCATTCATTTTATATGAAAGTACAACAGAGGAATACCGTTAAGGCGGGTGGGTATAAATAAAGGCTCCGAGTACAATTGTTTCCGAAATCTGGACAAAAGGACGACGGAATAAAATATTTTATTTCGTCCACAAGTCCCGGCCCAGCGCTGGAGTGCACGGTATTCGATAAGTATCTCGCTCTATTCGTAACGGGTAAAAGATCTGAAGTGCTTGGAAGTGGTTTAAAATGTATAACCGATATTTGTTCTAATACAGTTCGCTCCTGAAACTAATTTAATCCAGTCCCAAAGCTACGTTTATTGGTTTTGAAATACAGACAATTGTAATAGGTATACTTAAAAATTTCTGTAATTCATAATACTAGTAGAAATATGCAAGAGATTCTTAATTGATCAGTTGATGAATAAAATGTATTATAAAAATGTAATGTATAAAGGGTTTGTAATAGCCTCCACCGAGAGAATCGTTTTTTAAATCCTTACGATTACTATGAATTTATCTTTGATTGTTCCAAACCACAATAATACATATACTTAAATAAGTATCACTCACCAATACTGGATACCAGTGTTTTGATGGTTTGTGATTCTGAAATAATAAAATTCTGTCAACAATGCAAGCGATATTCATTATAACGGTACCCACATTTATTTATTTATGACTATTCCCATTTCCCACTTAACTTTGCGACCGAGCATAATGCTTGTAATATATAGTAATTAATCCGCGGTCACGTATTAATGACAGCAACAAAAACCGGCGTGTTTTCGGTCAACCGCACACGATAATATGATGTAGAAGCGAATATGTGCTATACCTATTTGACTGTACCCACCGTGCATCGACCGCCTACCGTGTAATTACCCACATGCGTCTGTTCTGCGCGAGCGTACATTTTATCCAATAAATATTTTACCCCAACGTGAACCCCTCATTTGTCCTAGTGGAAATCTTTTCAATGGTATTTTTTACGCGAATATCATTTTATTGTTTTATTTAAATGTTTGTACGTTTATGTATGTACATAGTATTAATTAAAATACTATGCGTAAGGCTATACTATCAATATAATAAATACGAGTGATGTTCTTTGTGGCAGCGCATTGCTTCTCGACTAAGGCCGTCCACGTTTTATAATTTAGCGGCACTTATACGACGTTATTAGAAGGGGAGCAACAGGGAGACGCCGCACGACACTTGTCTGCTGCACAGAGCAGACATTTTGGTTATTAGGACTTTAACTCGCTTCCACTACAATTAATAATAATAATATTAATACATATTTTTAATTTAAAAATTCATAGATTCATCATCATCATTAACTACACATTGTAACGTTCCACTGCTGGAGACGGGTCTCCTCAGAATAAGAAGGATTATGCCATAGAAATATCTGCAGACTACCGGAAAAAATAACCAATAAAAATTGGAGGTCTTAATTTTTATATTTAGAGGTCGCGCACCGAAGATTTCTATTTTCAATATAAATAAGATAGAAAACAATTTTTCTAAAGAACTTTCTATATCACAATCCAATCAACTAATATTTATGAGCGATAAAGATTTCTATAGGAAATTGAACGCTATATGAATTTTCAATAAACTGACCAGTTTCAAAGTTATTCATGGTTAACGTTAAATTTATGTGATAGTTGCATTTTTACTTAATTTTCAGACGAATTCATTGAAGGCGATAACAAAATAAAAAAAAGTCATATAAAAAATCAAAATTACTAGGTTTAATAAGCCTTTCAAATGAAATTATCTGATACCTCTACCATTTCTGGAAAATGTAGGTATAGTATTAAATCAAATAGGTAACAATAAAATCATTTCTATATGGAATTGATATAAACATGTGTAAAGTTTGACTATATTGTGTTCACAATAGCTTATCTAAGATAACAACAGAGCAATGCAATTTGCACAAGAATAACAATATGTAGTTAGCGTATTTCAGCATTAAAGGACACGAGTCGCGGTGGACTTACACGTTGTCCCTGCTTTGGTGTGCAGGCCGCGGCGTTCCACCGGCGCACCGGCTCTGTGAGCTGAGTCCTATTTCAATAATAACTACTCCAGACTGTTTAATTGATCCACTCATATGGGCTCAATTTTATTATTAGATATTTTATATAAATTTCAAAATCGAGTCAAGAGTATTGACGTCGTTACGTCATGCCTTTGCAGTGAACAAAAACAATTATAAATATTTAGTTCTAGTTATTTTATTGACACAGATTATGTTACATTTATAGTAAATTTTCGAATAACGTTTATTGGGCCTCAATGACCTTCAGGTACTACTATCGCTATCCCCATTCATCTGAAATGAAGATTGTATTGTCCACATTATTACTTTATTGAAACATACGATGTATCCCAGTTGGATAAAAAAGTTATTATTATTAACAAATTATTATTAACAACATCGGAACCTCGGAGTGACGTCTGCATCATCACGAGGATCCTCGACGTCCCTCATGTTTCTAATATTTTTCCCGCTTTCTTTGTACATGCGCACGATAGTTGTTACGTTAAATGATTCGTATGTTGAACCAATACATAAAAACATTGCAAGATTTACATACCCGTATATCTGCATTTCAATTTATTTTTCTATCACACATGGAAGTGCTCGGCGGGATCATATCTATGGAAGCGAGCTTCCCAAAGCCCCAAGGTGCCAGCACACCATGCGGGTGAGCAATCAAGGAAAGTATAGGAACAAACGAAAAAACAATGTGAAAGTTTTCCGATTCAATAAATATATTGAATCTGCACGATGGCTTGTGTGCTCTGGTGTCGTGGCTGTACAGTTTTAAAACTTGTAAGTGATGAAAAACATATATGTACATATATGCGAGAAGTATGCAATTATATACGAATCTATAAATGATATTATTTGTGCCATAATCTTTAACAGGCGTGAAGTGGTGCCCAACGCCAGCTTTATGATTTAAGAACTACCTCTGAAAATTAAGTTAACAAAATTTGTTCTAAGGTTATTGACGTATTTTTTAAATTTGGACAACGATGTTACATAAAACTTTGCTGCATCTATCAATTCATGTATTTCTATAGTTTTTTGCAATTATAGCTAGTTAATAATTATTCCTTGTCTAGTTATGAATGTAAATAAAATGAAATAAATACTTACGTTTTTAAGGTTTTAAAGTAAGATGAAAAGCGCTCTACTTAACATAACAGAAATAAAGAACGCAATGGCGCAGTCATTTAGCATAGAGACCGCATCGTTTTTTACTCTGTATCAGATAATAAATTTCACTTTGTCTCTCCGAGCCCGATTAATCTTTGTGCGAGATTCGTGCAAGTCAAACATAGATACGGGACGGGGGTTACGAAGCAGGTCCCAAGGCACTGCAACCTCATGCGAAACATCAATCAGAGAATATATACACTGAAAGTACAGTATTTTCATTTCACTGAGGCGTATCATATGTACTTTATGTAGCAGAAAATAAAGAAAAAAATTCTCCGTCAGTAGTGACGCAGCGACGTAAAGCAACAAAGGTACATTAAATAGATTCTATGATGTCGATACGAAGCAATTGCTCCGGTAATTGCAGCAAGTGAAGCCGCACTGTCGTGACGGGGGACATTAATCATACTGACGTAATATACCTGCAGGTAGGAGTTCGTTTGCCTCGCGATGTTGGGCTCGTATTGGTTGGAAACGGAACGTATGAACATTGTATTAACATATGACGATATGACGATATTATATGATGTTAAACATTTCGATTGTTCTCGAACGTTCCACTAAAAATGCAGATTCGACTCCTGCTAGAGCAATCGGCGGGGAATCTAATCTAGGTCGTTTAGTTAAAAATAAATAAATAAATACATAACCGTCACGCGAGGTCCCTAGCGGGGTAGGCAGAGAGTACCGAGTGCCAAACATCTCTGTCCTTACAAACCTGACGTACTTCGTCGACATTCATCAGATTTAGAAGATGTCGTTTAGATGTACGGTGGAAATGTACCATTAACAGCATCGTTATAAATTTCTCAATTTTTTTCTCTATTATCATAATTTTAATAGCTTTCATCAACCTATAATACTTTAAGTAATACTCATAAAAATATGAAAAGATAGTATAGAGGTTGAAAACACTTATTCCGTGGGGTTTAAAAGTACGACGTTGAAAGCGGAGCGGCAACGCTAATGTCTAATACAATTGTAGCGAGTGCTGCTCATGTACGGGGCGTGTGCGGAGTCGGGATGGGACTGGTCAGTATACGTCGATATCGATACACGGTGGGCTTACATAGATACACGATCATAGCCAAATGAAAGCGAAATGTTAATTAACCTAAATAATAGGAAACTGTACATTATCTCAATGTTACATATTATTATATTAACAATGACTTTTCTGATTTATTTACAACTATTTTGTTACTTTATTTTGTATACCTAATATATAATATCGTAAGCCCATAACATTAAGAGGCGTCGTAAATAAACATTTATGTCTATGTTAAACGGCACGTCAATCGAACCATGGTATCTTTGAAATAAGATGACATCAGACAAAACGCATTTCTTCCCAAGTCGTACTGTGACATAAATACAACTCTGGAAAAAATATTGTTTGTGTATGTAAAAGTATAATAAGATTATAATTATCCTAATTCGGACTTCAAACGAAAAACTCCTTATAGTTTGTATAAGCTATTTCAAATAATAAACAAAAAGCAGTAATCGCCCATTGGTTAACAGTTCAGCTCTACACACCGTGTGTCCCGAGTTCAAATCCCAACACACACTCTTTCTTTACAATGTGCGTTTCAACGTTAAATGTCACTTGCTGTAACGGTAAAGGAAAGTTTTGTAAGGAAACCGGCTTACCTTAAAAAGAAAAGAAAAGTTGTGGGAAATCTGCCAATCCGCACTTCGATCGTACGTGGTGGATGGCCTAGTCCTTCTCATTCTAAGAGGAGACCTGTATCCAGCGGTGGAACGTTAAGTGAGTCGATGATGATGATGACGATGAACTATTATTAATATAATGCTTATTATGTTTGTATAATAACATACCGCAAGAGTCAGAAGGTATTTGAGTTAAGAGTTATGAAATTATTCTGTTTGATTCAGTAGATAACGCACATTTCATTCATCAATACTTTCACAACAAACATATTACACCATAATTACGAAGAAGTATCCACATAATTTCGTCCTCGCGCACCCCGTAAACTATAAGATGTTATCAAGCCAATTTCTAATACCATCGAAACTGAAATATATCGATAAAACATGCCGATAACGTTCCATCCCCACGTCCCCTTCAGTGCTTGTCATTAAGGGTGATCCATCAAAACGTCCGCTAGGATTTAGGGTGTTCGACGCCTGCGCCGTAGCCTTGGGATTGTAAGGGGGTTAAGGGAGAACGGGGGTCGTAACAAACAAAATTAGATATTCGTGTGGTGTCCCCGCAAAGCGGTGAGAGTCTAAGCTGATTGATTGCTATGCAAAGATTTACATTTTTAGCAAAACGAGGATTGCCGTCTGCGTTGAGCGACAAGTCTGGTACAAGAGTATTGAAGTGTTCTCAAGATGAGTTCGTTGACCTCTTGTTCAAAACGGTAACAAATTAAAAACGGCAACAAGTAAAATTGCAAGACATTGTTTTATCCCTTTTAAGACATTAATAGCTTGTTCATTTCGCCGCCCGGTATAACAAGCCGTGTTAAATATTTTCCAACGAAGCAACCACTCCAACTAAAAACAAACACGATCCCAAAGAAAAGAAAAGCTACACTACTCGAAAGAGAAGAGCAATCGAAAGCAAGTCTTGAAACATTACAAAACTTGGCGCAGCTTCATTTGAAAACGAAACAAAGCCCTCGCTGTTCGCAAACAAACTACTTAAGCATTGAAATATTGAACGGGAACTGGCATTTTCAATTTCCAATAACAATGCCTTGGCATGACTTTAATGCCCGTCTCGACACTACAAAAATTTTATAATTAGTGACATTAAATACACTGCGGAAATTATAACGACTATGACATATATAGAATATTACACCTAGATATGTGCCCTGAGGTACCCCTGACACTGTGAGCATCAATTTCGCTTTACAGTTGCTTAATGAAGGCTCTGCTGCCTCCACTAAGTAAGGAAAGACGTTGTGTTCTTTGTGTAAGAGGCTTGCAATGTATACCTTAAACTCTTGCAGCTAGATGTTCTATTCGAATGCAATACAGCGACTGCATATATGGAAACGGTGAGATGAGATAACGACACTTCTTTGTTATTAGCGAGAATATCTTTAAGCCGAATTATTTAGAATAGTAATGTAGTGTTCACGTTCCATGATTCAATTATTGGCGCGGTGAATATAAGTGTTTGAGTATAAATATGAATGGGGACATTGTTCGGAGAACGTTGTAGCTGATTCGTGCACATTGAAAAAAATGGAAAAAAGAATAAAAAACGAACGATGTGAAACTACATATAGGAATAAAGTGTATATTGCAATATCGAGCGGAGAACGGAGACACGTGGCGGCAGCGCCACGCCGGCAAATAAATTCCTACGTGAATAATAAATGAGAATCGACCACTAGCGAGCAATAAAACACTTGTCCTACCACATCTGAGCAGCGAGCGGCGGGCGATTAAATGAAAATGAAAATAGGAAAAATAACATTTCAATCCAGATAATAAATTAATAGAAAATTTAAATAACAATTATAAAGTTTCAATAGAGGCGAAGAGTTACTTGTTTACTATTGGTTCTCCAGGGTAATTTGCAGCGACACAGATTTAATTATTTATAAAATAAGTAACGATTTGACTGTTGAAAATATTAACTTAATTTATTATCTTTACCGTCTACTATTTTATCATGAAATTAGAAAGCAGTAAATAAGAATCGACCACTACGAGCAATACATTGGCTTCAGGAAGCAAGAGCATGCGTTGCTAGTATTTATGTGTGGTCTAACCTAACCTACTTCGATACTAGTGCCTCGAAATTCTTTACAGCTTCAAAGCATTAAGGAGCAAACACGAATGTTTCGTGCGACTGATTCCGTCTTTGACTTCGTAATGGAAATTGAATGTGTACAATTTTTCTCTACGCGTAGGTGCATACCTAAATAAAATATCGCATATAGGGTTCCAAATGTGCGCTTTGAAAATGTTCGATGTTTTCCGTTTTACAACGGGCTCAAGAGTATTTAAAATTCTACTTCGTAAGTTCGTCGTTAATATGACTGCAGTTAGTAACAATAGATGATCTGTTACAATAAAGGCAATAACTACCACGTGTTTCGTGTAGCTACGTCTACATTTGCTGGGACGGTTCATGTGGCACATTCGTGTCACACTTCGAGCAACGGTCACTACGTTTCTGGCCGTTCACAGTGTTCAGGGATCATATTCCAAGCATATAAGTATGTATAACGCTTTTGATTCCAAATTTTAGTGTACTGATAGCGTTTTCTTATTAACAGTATTAAAAAAATGTTTTCTTTATTTTGATTAACTTTTCTGCGCTCAACTGTTCGAGTCTTTAAACAAACAATCAATAAAGAGTGCGCATTCATGAAGTTTCCGAAGTTTATTGTTTTCCTCAATACGGCGAAATAAATAAAACAAATCATTCGGGTTGTTGATGAAATAAGAAAAAAATAACGTAAAGGAAAATAATTTATTTCCCGACAGCCGAGTTCTTAGTTATTCTTAGGATCGATCGTGGCCATTCTTGTTTTACGTTCTGGCTATAGTCCAATAGGTGTTCAGGGCCTTTGCTGGCATTCACATATTATGACCATACACTCATACGCCGCGAGCTACATAGCTATTGTGCTACGCCGTAGAATGCTACGACTCCTCCGAGGCAAGTACCGCATATTCGTTTGCACTGTCGCCGTTGCACGTCGTGTAATTGTGTGCCACTACTTCATCTGCCCGACCATCGATATGGTGTTGTATCGAGACAAACGTTTTACATCAAGTATTTATATACTGAACGCTAAAATTTATTCTTTAAAATGTATTCTTTAATGTAGCCAAAATGATTGACTATTGATCATTACAAGGGTTGTCAACGTAGGTAAAAAAGCTTTATTTGCGAACATTTTTAATCCTGAAATTCTGCTGAAGTAAGTTAAGATCAAAATGTATGGGGCGGTACTTGAAATATCTCAAAGATACTTACATTCTATAATTCATAGTAAAAATAATAATTATAAGTATTGATTTATACTAGTATTAAACATACCCACACAAATTACAGCGTCAAACATTGTATGATCAAATATTGCCATGTTTCATATTTTAAGAAAATAAAAGCTAAATATAGTGTTGTTTTAATACATGCTGTTTTATTTTACGTATTTGAAAAAATATTCAAATTAATAAAACAATGAATAGTGTATCTTAGTATGTCTGTCTGTCTACTCAATTAATAGTCGAAATGAACAAATATTTTTGTATACGAACTGTGAACTACGAATGTAATTGTGCGAGACACTCTGCAGCTTCCAATAGAATGTAACTTATGATTTATTGTTTCATTCGTCGTTTTAAAGATAAGCAAAGTGCAACATATTTTGCAAAACTAATTTATTTTCTTCTGCCAGCCAACTCCCATGGGAGCCGGGTCGATCGGACGGGCAGACACTACGCTGCCCGACTGTTCATATAGTTCTCGCGAGTTTAACCACGAGTGCTTCATGTAACCGACATTCTGTTAGAGTACTATTTATCCTACACATCATCATTGCGCACTTTAAGGCTTTCATTATATATACTTCTGGCTGAAGTATTCGACACTATCTTTGGCTGCAAATCCAAACAGAATGTAAAGAAGTTATATTATACTATAAGTCCTAGGACTTTTTAAGGCAATCTTTTGCGCTGCCCAAAGAAATCAGCCGGTCGACGGCTAATTTACGCGATTTGTTTATCTGACTTTACAAACTTATATACGTTGAAAATATTGAGTATTAACCGTTTCACTAGTGAAGAAAAACATTGTCAGGGAACCTGCACACTGTAGGGCTCTCCACACTAAGGTCTACGTTCTCGGAGACCGGTGAAGTCATCGACCCGGATTTGACCAGCCTAACATACTGTGACCTGTACTCTTCTCATTTTGAGAATACACCTATAAAAGGATTGATGTTCATCTTTTTTCCCGTAACAAGCAACATTTGATCTCATAATGATTAATGATGAATGCATCGCCAACCGCAGACTGCGCAGCGCGCGCGCTGGGTGTCACTCATGCAGGCGGGTGCGTCGCCGCGGCCGACCCGCACCCAATTAAATTTAAACTACTAATGCGCGTAATTTGCACTATGAGTTAATAATCACACAAATTTATTCAACATTTAGCAATTCACCGCCTCATTATAGCGAATGCCTTTGAAATTTCACATTGAACGAAATGTTTTTATGGGAAACCCATTTTTATTTTAAACCGTGTTTCTATAATATGAAAAGGGCGAACCTCTTCTTCTGCTCCGAGGTAACACCTATTCAAGACTTTTGTGGGGCTGCATTTATTTGTATTTAAGGCATTGTGGAAAGCGCGGAAACAGCTTAAGGATTGCTATTTATTTAAAATCCAAGGACGCCGAAGCAAATAACCCGCCAACGGATTCTTCATACTAACGGAACCGTGAAATACGCTTCTCTCTAAAGTTCCTAGGCTTCGGTACCCGCGGTCACGGGTATTACTCGTTTTCAATTCCACATCTCACGCGAACCTAGTCCTTATAGTATTAAAATTAGGATCGAATCGGCGTGCGGATTTTTCCAGTGAATATAATAACCCCTGCGGCGCTTCACACTTCGCATTACCCAGTGTAACGAATCCGCGCTTTTTATGCAAATGCTCATCTGACACCGCTTTATATCTTTGTAGACTTAACTTCTATATGGAAAACGTATTTCAGCCAATACTACTGTTTCCGTACATTTGATTCTTATTTTGGCCTTAATACTGTTATAATATCTGTTATAATATCTTACCATTCTTTGTAAATATGTTACCTTGTTGGGCCTTACTGCTATCTATCTTTATTCGCATAGTAATAAGTTGATTTTTTTTGTACGAAATAATTAAAAAATATATGATTCGATTAATACCTCTTAGAGAAAGGTTAAAAAATACCCCTCACTACAAGACGATCAACTGGCAATGTTGGGTGAACGTTTCATTATTGCATCGTTCACATTGACCAGTCGGCTCACAGGTACATAATCATTTTGTTTTTGGTGATGTAAAATGAAGAGCAATAAAAGGGATGTATTTATACTTTGACAAAAATGAATCGAATATTAACTTAAAACAAATTTCCAAACTGTGCAAGTGTGTAAGACGCC
>DVPR01001483.1:0-10805 GCA_018239345.1 Oxynetra stangelandi | reverse complement strand
AAGAAATTAAAAGTCGTTGTTAAATCCTTGTATTCTCATGAGATCCGTAAAGACGTAAGCTTGGAGAATTTAAAGTCACTCAAGTTAGAAGACGCTTGGCCATTTATAAGAGATGAAATTGAGATAGAAATCGGCAGCAGTCAGTTGGTTTGTATCCCGCACATCACCGAAGCTGATTTATACAGAATCACGTCTCTATTCGTACACAATGAGAAAGAAAATAATGGTAAGATGTTTACACCTCTGGGACAACTGATTGAAAACGTAGACAAGGAGAAATCCGACTCCGATTATGTTAAATGGCTCGAGGAAGGCAAATTTCAAGACGGAGACTTCAAGTTTCCACATGAGAGCGTAAAGGTGAGTGAATATTGTATCCTATTTTTGAAAATTTTATAAATAATGGTTGTATTGCACCATATATGAATAACATGACCTTGATTCGTCCCTTATAAAAAAACTTCTGGCCTCCTGTTTTAGAAGATCACGTAATAGGTACCGATATTTCGGTTTATTAAGGCTTCCTTTTACCTAATACTATGGGAGGTCTAGAGATTCAAGTATTATTAAATGTCAATTACTGAGACCTACTTCTTAGCATTCCCAGCTAGTTTACGCCAGCAAAACTCGTTTCAATAGCTCCAAAATTTCCTCGAATCACCATTAAATGTTTTGTGTACAAAATATTTTTATTGAAAGTAGCCTTTTAGTACATTAATCACCCTGTTGGTTTGTCTTGCAGTAGCTCATGAATTTAATTTCTGGTTGGGTCTTGATAAATATTAATGTCTATTGTATGAAGAATAACTTTAAAAACTTCCTCAATGCATAAATTGTTCTTTTAGTACTTATTTACTAGTGCAGGATTGTTAATAGATTACTTATTACTAGCTGGAATATAAAATTGTTTGTGATGATTGATATTATATGTTATATAGTATAAATATGTGTGTATGTACTCACAAAATAAATATAAATAAATAAATAACCATCACACCAGGTCCCTAACAAGGTAGGCAGAGAGCACGGAGTGCCAAACATCTCTGTCCTTACAAACCTGACATGCTTCGTCTAGTAACATACAATTAATTTTGTTACTGTATGTGATATTTTAAATAATGGTGGATAAACAGAAAATAAAATATTAACTTTTTACTTTTAAAATCTGTGGTGGTTACTCTTCATTATATATCAATATGATATTAAAACCTGGAGCTAAACTGTGGATACTCACGATTAGACTTAAAGAATACAATGTGCAACAACACTTTCTGTCCGAGAACAAAAGCCTTGTACATAGCTCGAAAAATGAGCACGACGAAGTAGCAGTTGGCTGACCATATCTGTTAAAGAACATAGTCATTTGAATAGACAAACGGGTAGTAAAAATTTGAATATTCCTATATACAGTTAAGATGGGTACTAACATAAGTTGTTGGGTACAGGTACAAAGAACAGTATAGTATAGTTCTTTGTGTAATATAAATGTTAAGTTTAGTACAAAGCAATTGCAATTCTTGTAGCCTTGTCACAGTTACAAAATAGGTTAATAATGTGTTTAGTGCATAGTATTTTACATAATAAATTACATTCAATTTACATACGAAAATTTATAGCTAACATCTATATATAAAGCATGAATAATTAATAATTAATTTAACAATATCATAACATCAGAGAAGAATCTGTAAATATTTCTGAATCAAATCATTGACTTATCAGATGATTATGTTGGACAAGAAGATTGAAAGATATTCTACGATTCATGACAGTAATTTTATTAGTGTGCACTGCATGCATTGAGGGTTAGAAAGAGCTAAAGCCCATAGTTACAGGCCAATATCGATTGATTTGTTTATTGTTGTGTTTAAGTGCACTCTTAAAAATTATACTTAATTTGTATATAATTGTTTTTCTTCCCAATTCTCTTATTTTACAAATAGTAGACCTAGAAATGTTTGGAGAAAAAGATGTCCATCCATGTAGATTTTTTTTAAATGTTGAATATATTGCTAATAATAAATTTGATATATTTAGAGAAACATCAAAATGCTGTAAACAGTGCTGTAAAGATAAAATATAATTTATAATCGGTTGTAAATTAGAATTTTATGACTACATTAATAATTGTATATTTAATTTATCATTTGTTTTGATACTGGTAAATATAAATCAACATTTCTATTAATAATACTCAGATTAACAGCTACCCGAATTTGAATCTCATATTAAAAGTCCTCTACTGTTTTAGTGATGGGTACATTCTATAGATCTAGTATCAAAACTAATCCTTGAAGTTTTATTCCATATTACTTTTTTTATTCAAACTTTTTAATTACTACCTTTTTTTACTTAATGTATAACATTGACGTCATCAACAGTTATATTGTAACATATATTCAAACCAGTTTCGAATTTGTTTATTTAAAACTTATTTGCATGCATTTAATGACTACTTCTCTTTAATATTTACAATCTACAGTAGTACTAATTAATTTTTATTGCCATGTTATGAAGTCATGAGATTATTTTTAATTTCAGATTACATTGCAAGATGAATCCATCAAGAACAAAGTAAGAGTTATCATGGTGAATTTCTCAAAGATGACCATTCCAAAGAACAAGGATTTGGTCAAAAATATCTATTTGGATATTGAGAATAACAAAGGTAAAGAATGATAATCTAAAATTATAGATACTTGGTATAATTACTTTAAACTTAGAACATGGTCTATATTAGTGGTGTTGGTAGCAGAGAGAAGAGTTGCAAATGTACAGAACAATCAATCAGGACAATCAGATAATATTGTCATAGTGCAATGAATGCTGTTTCTCATTATAAAATCGCATTGATGAATAAGCTACAATTATATTACAAATAGTAATCAATTGATGTTTCAATATCTATGCGTTATTAACAGAAGTAATTATGATAGATAATGATTACAGTAGCTACAAATTAGATTTTTTTTGCTATGCACCAAGAAACTGTCTTTCATGTCAAACTGTCATCAATTTTACTGATATTAAAATGGTCAACGTAGAATAACTTGTAGATTTTCAAAAAGGATGTTTATATCCAATGTTGGCCACAGAAGACTTCTATGTGGCTGGCAGGATGTACACAGGAACAACATTGAAATGTTGGGTGATCGAAGATCGTAGATTTTTATACTGATTTTGGAATTTTAATTAATCTATTGAACTAACATTTCTTTTTTATATTTTTAATCCCTATTGACTATATTATTGGATTGCTTCCTTATTGATAAGGCTGAGTTTTGCATGCCTATCAATTATTGATTTTTATGTATAATTTCCTTGTATAATACAAATTAAGTGTAGAAATAAATAAATTCACTTTGCAATTTCTGTAAACTTGATGGTGTTAATATGACAGCATTATTAATATTTTTTACTGACACCATTCGATTTTGGTGAAAGGATATTTAATCGTGTGATAACCTTTTAGATTTGCAAGGCAAAAAGACAGTATACATGATTACAAATGTATTAATGGCGAAAACAATAGAGTTCAGGGTGACTCGAGGCACGTCATCTCGTATCTTCCACCTCGGTAACGCCTCGCCCCTGATTTTCGGTTTAGAAGAGTTCCTTATTGGCGACGATGGAAAACTTATGGCGAAGGTAAGAAATTTGTCTATCACGATTCCTTATTGAGGTTTCATCTGGTGTCTTTGAAATATTCTATAGAACACTAAAATGTGTAAGTTGAATAAGTTTTGCTATTAGTATGTTATATTTAGTATTAAAACCGAATAATAATTATGTACTACTAAATGTAAGTTATGTTGAGGCATTTTAGCTACACAGTACGGGAATAAAAAAGATAGACATATTCGTGCACTAAAACATTATCGGTACAAGTAACTAAACACATTTGATAAAACGTACTATTTGTTCAGTGGAACTCGACTAAATAGAGATACACATACTATGTATACTGTCCTTTGTCAATACATGTTCTGGAAAAATCGTATTATATCATTGATGAAATGTGACTCGCATGAACATGCAGTTAACAATAGTTAGTGCTTTGATTGAAATAGTTTGAATAACTAATTCACACTCTAGGCTGCTTTCATTTCCGCGTTGATAATAATTGTTTTACGCGTGGTAATCGTATAACAATGTCTACTATCGTCACGTTTAGTATTTGAAGTGCATACAGTTTTAATTTTAATCTGTACGTTATTAAACATTTCTTTCACGTATTCGGCATGTGTTCAATATGTGTGAATATAAAGAAAAAAAAATTAAAAGTTGAAAAAAAAACAAATTATTATAAATTTACAATAAGATGTTACGGTAGCTAAGTGTGGGGTATCAATTTTCAAGCACGTGACAGACAATAATTAGCTTCTATGTACTAAATGTAGGGAAACCATACGTATCTATTTACGGTCTATCATTTACGTGACACTGTGGTTCAGTGAATAATAATAATTATTATGTAATATATGATAATTATGAGTGTTTTAGGAATTTGATTAAACGTAAATATAATTATGTATTTTTTTAGAAATGACTTCGTTATAGGACACAAATCAAAAATATTTGACAGGTACAGTTTATAGACGAAATTGTTTTCACTAACTTTATGGTTTGTGTCATCTATCTATATATGTCTAAAAGAAATGAAGTGCACACGTCTTGAGGTCAGGCCCGCTGACTAAATTATTCATCAGCACACTGGCATAGGAATGAAGGAATAATTTAAAAGACAGTTCATTTTGTTAATTCGCCGACCTACATTCCTACGGTACACCCTGCGCTGAGTTATGTAATAGTTAAAATTACGAAATCATAAAAAACGTTGATAACTATTTGACGTTCAGCTCCAAAATTCCAAATCCATGAGCGGTAACAGATTTTAGAAGCCATTTTTGTATTATGCTTCTTATGTGTTTGTATTGTCTGATGCAACGTTTAGATAATCGTGTTAACTTATGTAGATAAGGATTGTGATATTCACCTAAAGTCGCAGTAGGGTGTGCTCATGTTTGAATAATGATGTTGAAGATATTAGTCATATAGATTTTGTATTTATAGGATTTAATTGTTAAAAATACTTCTCAAACTTACTTTTCTAACTCTACCTACGATTGAAACCCGTTTTTATATGTTTACGTTTGTTAAATAGTTTTATGTCTTAAAAAGGGTATTGTGGCAGCCAAGTGTCTTGAATTTTCTCAATGTACATTATTTGGAGTTTCCAAGTAGTTTTGTTTCGTCTTTCTTTCTTCGGAAGCAAATATGTATAATGAAATCTTAAATGAAACTATGTATTTCCACGTGATAACGAGTCTACGTGTAATGTATGCACATTGAGCTCAAGGATTCTATAAATAGAACAGAAGTCTACCTAAAAGCAATACCATATGCGTTTCCAATGTATGTATTTGCATTCTCGTATAAACGTTACCGTCTTGCCTACGCATAGTAAATGAGTCATAACGTCTACAAACATCGCGACTACAGCAGGTAATCATGAAGCGTCTTATGACGATTACAGGAGAGAGAAAAATACAGCTGTTCTACTGAAAATTCCTTTTGTGCACGATTTGTTTTACTTGAACAGAACAACAATAGTGTCATGCTTTGTGTGAGAAATCCGCTATCCGTCACTGACTCTTTCCTTTGGGTGTAAAGATATTTCCGCTTTGCCTTCCGGACCATTCTGTGTCTACAGTTACGTTTAGTAGATGAACTATTAATCTAACTTTATTCAGTGACAGTCGTAATCGAGATGACTTAACATCGGAGGGTTGTTGGAAACATTCTCAGAAAAGGAATATTTCCAGGATATTATTTTCCGATTTTTACCGTTTCTGATAACTGAGCCTGAGCGGGGCGGGGGTGAGGTGGGGGTGTTACTTTTGTAACTCAAAAATGGACCCCAATAACAGCATATAAACACGCCAGCACGCATTCTTTGTTACTTGAAAATTAACTTACATCAATTATATCAAGCATTTCTTTAGATGTATAAAATTCATTCTGATCTTAGCAATAGTTCGTTACACAACTTGGCAAATCTCCCGATTATTCGGCAACTATTCTAGGTATGTCGCTGCAAGATTAATTGATTAGTTTCCTTAATATTTTGAGCTTCCGATGTATTAGCGAGGTTCCTATTTTGATCGCTTATAAAAATAAAAATGTTTGCGTTGGAAAACCGCTTCATCACAGCAAACATGTCATTTAGATCTCCAATCATCTGCCCGACCAAGATTATCTTTATGAATATTTTTTTTAAATATACTTTTGTTTATGTATTTATAAAAAATTATTCTATCTTTATAAAGTAGACTAAAATCTACTCTCTGCCTACCCCGCTAGGGCCCGGGCGTGAGGCCAATTAGTTTTTTTATTTTTACTAAAATCTCATTTCTCTAGTCAAATTACTTTTAAATATTAAAAAATCGAATCTTTCAAAAATCTATTTATGTCACTTTCACTTTCTTCCTGCTCTCTTCTTACATTTATGTGGGGTCGGCACAGTAAATACTTCTTTTCCGCAACCCTTTATCAGCCGTCATATCAGAATTCACACCGTTACAAATAGGAAATCTATTCCTGCATACGATAACACTAAATATACATGTTCTGAATAATTAATTTATCAATAGATAACTTAATTTTAGCTTTAGCTTGATCCTTCCTAATAAGTCGCTATTGCCTATTTCCGTATCTTTTATCTAGTTAATCTATGTTATTATTTGATTTTACTTATAAATAGGTAATGGGTTTTTCAAATTATATGAATAGCTGTATGAGATAGTACAAATGTACTTCCAATATCTTCTATAATATGACTATTTGATAACATGTTCAGTTGATAAAGGGGATTTCTTCGTATATGTACTTAGATAAAGCTCGGGTGATTCTTGGTAATGTTGAATATGAATAAATCAGATAAAGGTGAATAAAATAACCGTCACGCCAGGTCCCTAGCGGGGTAGGCAGAGAGCACGGAGTGCCAAACATCTATGTCCTTGCAAACCTGACGTGCTTCGTCTACATTCATCCGTCTCTTCGTGTGTGTGTGATGATGTGTATGCATCTTTTAGGCGACGATCGTGAAAATAATGATAGTATCATTGATTACCATCGGGAACAAAACGAGAAGAATTCTCACAAGATTCTGGCGCATTCTAATTGCGAAATCAATCTTAGTTCTCAATTATTGCGCGTCGTAAACACTTTGCGATGCTGTTTGGATAATTAAAAATAATAATAATAGCCATTAGTGAATAGCGAATGACCTCACCCACATATTTACGACGCTATCAGCAGTCCCGCTGGTCCGATAATAATATGTAAACGTAGGTCACTATGTTCCCGTGGCATTGGTTTCAAATGACAACAATAAAAACCATTAATGCAGCATTGCTTTGTACCTTTAACTGTTGGCCGAGACCTTGCACTTGCGTGATTTTTGAGCTGAGCGTGTCGAAAATATTTGCATTTTCATACATACATTTGCACAGTTTGTTTTGTCCTATTCGAAGTAATCGAGGACAATTCTGAGCGATGGTCACGATTAAATAATTTGTCAATTAAATTATGCCCTCAATCGGATATACCTATATACATATTGCTATTTTTATTACCTATAGTTTCGTTTGGATGACGTACGGTTTGACGTTCGAACTTTATATTAAAGAAATATTTATACATATATTTCGATACCTACGTTTTTGTGGGACAAAAGTGTAAAGTATGACGTTATGGAATTAATATAAGTATTTCCAGGGTTCCTAGGTCGAAATGAAAAAGAAAATAAAGCTAGTTATCATCGGAGGTGTGGCCGAGTGATTAGTGTAATCTACGAATAGTGCGATTCATGTGTGCGTTCTCAATGTCATAGGCACATTTGTTTATTGTTTTGTTTATATTGTTATTCATTTGTTGTTATATATTTATTTTTATTGTTTATATTGTTATGCTATAAACAGTCTCTGATGAATAGAAATTGCAATGTATTATTATTTTGTTATATTCTTGTTATCTATCTAAGTAGTTCTACTACTTGAAAGTGGCCGATCGAATGATAAAGATTATTTTGATACGAAGGAGTCACTGGTTTCACTTTGATTCATCGTCACGTGTGGTATTATTATGTGCGATTTTTCTTATGCTTTGATCTAAAGATACTTCTTCTTTGCTAGAATTGGTTTGCTATTCAGATTATTAATTATTTATCTTGAGATATCTAGAGGCAGAAACTTATGGCCCTACAGTTGTGGTCAAAACGGCTCTGCATAGTCAATTTTTTACCGAAGTTTTGTCATGATATACCAAAGCTTGAATGGCGTTGTGTCTAACATCCAACTCATGTTGACTGTGATCACCTGTGTGGAATGCTGTATGAATTTATTTAAAACTGAATCATCCACTTCCTCGCTATACTATACCGTTCTATGCCAACTCATATTATATAGTAGATGTTTTATAGTCAAGTTCTATGAGATCCAGAGGTAGGCATTTTATTGAAGATGTTTTGCACAGCGCCCCATATTAATGCCTTTTTATTTGTGTCGAATATTAATAAATGCTAATTAAATATTGTTAAATAGCAGTGATAGCCTAGTGGTTAAGAACTCTAATAATAATTCTTCTCATTCCGAGAACAGACCCGTGTCCAGCAGTGGAACTTTCAATGGGTTGATGATGATGATGATGAATATTGTTAAAGTTTTAATAAAGCAATATATGTACGTTACGGTGTCGGGCTTGTTATTGAGTGGATTACAACATTAACGTATCCCATACACCGGCAGTAGAAAGGTGATAAGTAATTATTTATTTATGTTTTATGTAACACCTTAAGCTATAGGGCACAAGGGCGTGCTTAGTGCCTAATGTCACTTACTAATTATGCCAGATTATATTATGTGTGCTATACTAATATAGTATTTTTTTCTTTTTTCACAGATCTTTTTGTATTTATACCCTTTTTCATGTTGTATATTGGTTGTTTAATGTGTCACTTAATATTATACAATGCACTTAAAGAAAACGGGACTAAATATACAAGAGTCAAAACATCTTTCTTTCAACAGTGACACGTATGATCGTGTCTCTATTAGTTTGTCTTGTGATATGTTTCATAATAGCTTCCAAAGTTATAAATACAAGTTTCCCATCCGAGAATTAGTCGCGAATTCCTCGCGCGCGTTTACAGGGGTGTGTCTGTATGAAACGCGAGGGCTCTGGCGCTGTGCCACGGGTTTACGTCGTGCCGTGACAAATGAGACTCAACTTGATCCAATTACTCGTCGAGACCCATGCCCCGTTTGCTTTTTTTATGTGAAGATTTTATTTTATCTATTAGAAAATGCGCCTAATTTCGTAACGGTAGAGATTTGAAACGCAGGTCTCCGAAGTGACTGAGTGTAATCTAAAACCATTGAGCATTATCACTGCTTTAATAATATCATATTTACATGAGCAGGCATAAAATATTTTATACATATTTATTTCACTAATATATTGTGCTTTAAGTCGTGTAGATGGACAGTCAAAATAGATCAGATCACTTACGTTACAATGAGTCGCGAGGTGACCCCGCTGTTCGGCGCGTGCGTTCACCCCTTGGGTTTGACAACATACGAGTATATAAAATAGCGTGATTCCATTTGCCTCTAATACATTATTGAACAAATCATTGAACACTAGTATTATATGAGTCTCATAGTTAAATATATCTATGTAATCAATCTTCATTGGTAACTAAGAATGTATGTTAGCTATTTGTATGTTTTACGAGTATCGTATCGTTCCTTACGGTATTTGAAATGTGATGAACAACGCTAGCAAATTATTATTCATGAGAGTGTAAGGTGAGATGTCGTTTCCTTTAATTAAATATCTCAGTGCCATTATTTGTCAGCTGCAATATAGATTTATGTATGTATTCTCAACAAGTGATTCCAAGCGAATTCCTCATGGTTTGTTTTAAATTGATAATCCAATTAGGATACACGTTTTTGTAGTCAATAAGATTATGCTTATTGCCTTTTTCGTATCATTCATTCATCCATCAGCCTTAAAAGGTTCCTGCCGGGCTTAGGCTTCCCCTAACCGGCGCCCCTCCGAGGCCTCCTGATTCAAATGTTATCCCGTTGTCTTCTTAAGGTCATCAGACCACTTGGTAGCAAGGCGATTTGTGCTCCTTTTGCCAACACGTGGTTGCCATTCGACGACCTTTCTTCCCCATCGATTAATTATCGGTCCGCCGAGCGATGTGGCAGGTTGCATATACCTTTTTTTTCATAGAAACAATTGTAATAACAATGAACTTGAATAATGAAATTTATACACTTCAACAGTTACATTCGTATGTAACTTTGGATAAGATCAGTTAATGTGTAAATTGATGCCGTATTTTGGATGTGCTTTTAAAATTTATACACATACACACGTCATTTGGAATTAAATATTTTATTTTATCGCATTCGTTGTCTAAAGAAAAATTATTCTTTGTTTTAACTATCCCATTTTCGTTTTTTAAATTTGACCTTCAAATGAAAAGAAATTAAAACAAAAAAGATATATACTTAATTAATTCTCATCTTTTAACGACGCCTTATCTGTACCTAGTGAAAGCTTAATGCAGGTGGTTTTTCCATTAGCTATCTTTATACGTATCCAGCCGGTGCGACACGTCAGTATCAGTGCTGCGTAGTATTTAATGTAAATGATTATATACAAATGTATACTTGAACGAACCAGTGCAAACATTGAACAGTAACGCTTCTGAACACACATTGAACACT
>DVPR01001482.1:0-10806 GCA_018239345.1 Oxynetra stangelandi | reverse complement strand
CTCATCACACAAATATTTGTCCTGGGTGGGGATCGAACCCACGACCCCCGGTTCAACGGTTAGGTTCGCTAACCACTACACCAACGGGCCAGTCAATATAAACACGTTCAGTGACTAGAATATGAACATATACAGGTTTTTAAATGAAATAAATTTGGCTATGATGTGAAAACAAACAAATCCCCTAGAAAAGAAGTAACTAGATTTAGCTGTTCTTACTATTAATGTTGCGTGATAGGATAGTATTTTTTTCATCAAAAACATCTGAATGCTTTCTTCTTTTCGGTACCAGTTTACTATTAAATTTATTAAATAATTTACATATAATATATTATAAAGATCGTTTTTTATTTAATTCATTCAGCATACAATTAAAAATAATTGATTAATAAATAATAGATGCAATCCAACTAATAATATTACAAAATCAACATTCACATGACATGTATTATGACTGTTTATATATAAACGCATATTTTTTGTATTGGCTGAACGATTTTCCAGTAAAGCGTTTTAGATTCATGAACTAAATTTTCAGATTAACATTTTGATGTCGTTGAATAAATTACCTTAACAGCTCCGCACGATAAAGTGGGCGAGAGAGACTTGGCCGCAAAATCTGTATTAATTATACAATGATACTTCATACTGAAACTTCGATACTGTGTTGAATAAGATTACATTTGTTTATTAATTTAAGTATCAAATGAACATGTATGCGATGCTATCTGTCCAGTGAAGTCCCGATACATATGTATCGAATCTCAAATAAGTACGACTTTCTCAGAACTATTTACACACCAAACCAGAACCAAAAGTAGGCGGAACCCGTACTATGATAACCAGACGAGTGATAACATCCATACGAGTACATACAGTTTGAAACACAAGTAGTAGGTAGGCATCGGGGTAGGCAATGTATGTGTGTACTCGTATATATATATCTGATTGGAGTTTTTGGTTTCAGGGAACACACTGCGATGGCTCTTCTTACTTCTAGCAGTGCATCAAGTGGTGAGCTCGATAGACAAGCGCCCACACTTCGCAGTGGAGCCGCCGGCGCGCGTGCTCTGGCCGGCGACGCGCGGCGCTCATGCAACTTGCCGTGCGACCGGTCACCCCACGCCCGATGTTCACTGGGTCACCGCTGAGGGCCAGGTTATCACCACTATACCGGGATTGAGGTCAGTTCAGATTCATATATTACCATTTTTTCTGCCAATGGAATTAAATAAATAAATAAATAACCGTCACGCCAGGTCCCCAGCGGTGTAGGCAGAGAGCAACGAGTGCCAAACATCTCTGTCCTTGCAAACCTGACGCGCTTCGTATTCATTATTTGGTAGTCAACGTTCTTAAGTACTATAGTCATCTTAATAACAGCTTGTAGCAGAACTATATTTGTTTACTTCTAATAAATAATGCCTTTGTACCTAACAGTAACCGTACGTTATCCATACTATGTTCATAATGAGTCGATGTCAATTGTCGGACAGACATATTTCTAATTAATACTAGCCAACATCTCAGACCGGTGTAAGGGGCGTCAGAGACGATCTCCGATCCTTTCTGATCGGCGCGGCGGTCGTTCGAAATTTAATAATGATCGAACAATCAGTTCCAAACGTTTTAGACGCAACATGAATGACGTATTCTGGTTTTTCCCAATATACTGCGTTTTGTTACGTGTCTTAGTGAATACAACCCGGCGATCTATCGATGTGTTTGATTTCGCATAATCACATGGCTAGCAATTTGGATATTTCGTATATACAAAACTCATATTACCTACTCGCCTATATGGTCCCTTTAATAAGATGACACAATTGGTATTATCTGAGTTTAACAATTTGTGATACTTTCGACTTGATGTATAACATATGTCCATTAAAATGGGTAATTTACACGAGAAAGCTTCTCTAAAGTCTTATCATAATATCTGTGAAATGAACTTAACGCATAATCACCATGATTCGCCAGTTGTTCTGTGCGTAGTTTTCTAAGATATTCCAAGAGGTTAATTAATGAAGTTCGCAGGTAATGTTAGGTACCATGAATCGGTTTCAAAACAAAGATTACTCTTAGGAAACATTTCAGTGAAGTTTATTAAATCAACAATAGTCTAGGCTCGGAGCTTGAAGCAAATACTCCGCAGTGTATTCGGGTCAAGCTATTATTTCTGTCACGAAGAACATAATAGTTCTCTTTTATTTCTCAGCGTAATAGATCAGTTTCATCGCGCAGAACATTATACCTTTTCAATTCTTGCCCCATTATTCGTATAATAAAAACTAAGTTTCTTTTATTATTGCTACTAAATTATTATTTTAATGCCACCCACTTCTTATTGTTCCTAAGTTATGAAAATATTTATTTGGTCGTGTTAGCTATTTGTTCACAAGTAGTACAAAGGGCGTCAATTTGTAATGATCTCACCTTTAGTATTTTATCAAACACGTCATTTGTATACGTTTATTAGATAATGTATTAAGAAATGTAGAAATAAACTGCTAATTAGAAGATTTATATTTATTTATTTTAACACGAATGAGAAAAACTAATTTGTTTTGCGATAAAAGTTGACATCGAGGATTTAGTTTTTATTCGTGTATTTCTCAAAGGTGAGCTACTGCGCGGTACTTGTGGGCATTTAGACAGTTGTAGGTACAGTGTAATTATGAAATATAAAGCATCTACAGAATGAGTATTTTTAATCAAAGCGGTTACACTGAAGCTTTTAAAAATATTAACATTTGGGCGGCGTGCGCGTATAAGATTCTATAGAGGACGGGTCGTGTGGTGGGAAATGCAAAGGCAGACTTTTAAACTGTAATATATTATTGTCACCAATATACCTATGTATGTACATATGTATACCAATAAACTTCAATATGTTATTGCACGTGAAATTTCACACGTGATGGAGTAAAACTCGGATAGATCGATCTCAGAATTGTTTTACAGCGAGTTGGGAACTTTCAAAAGTCAACGATGAATCGATTAAAGAAACTGCTTCAACTTCACATATATTTTACTGGCCCGCAATACCCTAGCAAGTAAGTTAATATTTACTGCCAATGCACCGACAATTCCTTTAATACAATACAATTGGGAGCGACTTTGTATAACCAAAGGAGTTATTTAAGATCAAAATCAACAGCCCCAGTTGCGTAATGCAGTTTCATAGATAGCACGCCGAAGAGCGTAGAATTAACGTTTAATTTGATTTAAAATACACTACAAAGTTTGTGTGGAAGCAGCAACTCGAGTGTTAGTGTAAATATATAATATTCGGTATGAGAGGGTAAAAATGCAACGATAGTTTAACTAACTAACGGCCTAACTCTCGCCGACCGCGTTCGCAATGCCGATGTAAAAAAGATGCTTTGTGTAAAAGAAAGCATCGGTGTAAAGATCGTTAATCTTCGGTATATTAAGAAAGTCCTACTGATATGTTACTTGTAGCATCACGGCACCTTCTATTTTTATTGTTATATTCACATTTCGAAGGTATGGTGGACACATGCAAATGATTATGAGCTGTAATTACATAGTGAGAACAACCATATTTCCTTCTCTTTTGTTTCAGCCCGTATACACGAGTGTATACATGTACATCTATACACACATTATAACCTCTTCTTAATTCTATTATCTTTTCATAATAATTAACGAAGCAAACATAAACATGATGCGGGTTTAGGTTGAAAGCGATATATAAATTTATAGAACGCAACATTACAATCGGCTTTTGAATGGCCGAACGGTAAAGGTATATATATATTTACTCGTACGAGCGTTTAAATGCTTCGGGAGAGAGCATTTAGCTCCGAATCCCGGTTGGTATCATTGGATAAATGTCGTTGGACGAGTCAGAAGGCATCATGGAGCCTAGAAAATAATAAAATTGTTGACCAACATCCCATACCTTTAATCTAGGGTGAAGTATTACCGTAGAGTATGCTGAATAGTAGAGCTCTAGAGAATTCCAATCAACCTAAAATTACATCCAACTACATCTCTGTAAGCAATGGATTATATATTATTTCAATGGATTCTACTTAAGATTATATCCCTTATCATAATTGTGCTAGTTACAGAGCAGTTCTACGTCGTGTATTCTAAGTAATAACATTACCTAATACGGCGAAGTTTCCTACGTCTAATCAGAAACTTAAAGCGACCTATCCGCGCCACACGCCGTCAACTAATAAGTGGTATAATTAACAGGTATTTCTCATATAATTTCTCACTTGATTTAACTGTAAATGAGAACCTTTTAACGGAAATCTTCATATTTTAGAGCACTCCATAATGTTTTTATTGTGTATATGTGTGTCCAACAGTCGAATAATATAAGAATAGATGACGACAATGATAATAGTATGACGCTAGGTTTGCGGATATTCATTGTCCCACAATTTCGCAGTTGGCCGCAATCCCTAGTAATATCTAGGCATTTGCACCGATGGTTGTCTATTAAAATATAAATTAGATTAGGATTGACAATGTAGCAACAGGGGTTTACCTTGTCTTTTAAGTTAATCATGGCGTGTAAACATCATATATTCGTATTATATGGAAACGCTCATAAACCTCCCAAATAGAAGTTAGAATAGCGTAAGTACGATACCTAGCTAACTCTTCAAGTGCATCAGCGAAAGAAATTGTAAAACAGTTCTGACGTCGTTGAGATTGTGATATAAAACCGGTACTTTCATGATGTATTGTTTATATTTAGTGTTTTTGATTAATGTTTTACGCAAGATTTATAGTGTATAATATAAATACCACATCAGTAAATTCGATGTTGATAATTTAAAGACGGTTATTATACGTACAAAAGATCTCTAGTAAGAATTAACTAGAGAAACGTATTTTCTGCTGAATCATATTGTTCAGTTTATAAGCGGTTGTATTAACAAATAATTTCTTAACGAGTTTCAACTTAATTTTTAATTGTAGGCGAAACTTTTGATAGCGTACTATAAATAACAGTCCATAAATAATTCTCAGGGAACGTACATAATGTATTAAAGCTGCAACCAACTTTGGTTAGTTGGCGTTTTAAGTTGCCGATTGCAACCCGTTCGGAGCTAACTTACCTCAGGAATTACGATCGAGTTAGACTGCGAACACGTTTCACCGTGTCACGTGCGACAAGTCATGCTTTAACTCAATTTCTAGCATTTGGAAATTCTAGATCTTTTTATGTGGTACATTACAATGTAGATTATGAAGGGTTTAAATAGCATTAAATTGAACTAGTACTGTTCATGTGTGATGCAATTCCAGATTGCATTGAAAACCAGATAAAACTAACAAGTGTCTTTAGTCAACTATTTAAATCTCTTCAATAATAATTTTCTTTACTGGTTTTATATCCGTGTACAATGTCCTTTTTATTGAATAAACTATTCAGGACGCAGTAAAGCCTATACGTAGGTATCTTGCAAGCGTAAACCATTTATATTTCTAATTCATTATCTGATCGCAAACCTACAACATACGATTAATCCTGGCATTATGCTCACAACAGAGATACGCATAGACCGTATTCTACCTGAACTTTGGATTGCAGGTCAGGCCAGTGCCAAGCTTGCCTGTGGGAAGTTTCAAATTGCGCTTTAGATTGGAAAAAATCTGAAGAATGTGAATAACTTTTGCCTGATCGTAATGATCCACTCACTAAATCGCGATCGGTGAAATACGGGGAACGCCTACGAATATACCATTAATTTAATTAAATAATAACCTAATACTTTAATGCATTACTGACCAGCTTTAATGATCACTCGCGAGTTTTTTAATTATTTCATTAACTTGTCAATGCTTAGAACATACGATTCTACTCTTAATCCTATACATTAAAGGTTAAGTAGCATTCAAAATATTATGTTACTCCACATTTATATTTTGGTTCCTTTTATACAATACCGTTTACGTGCACACGAGTTCTTCTACCATATCATGGATACTAAAAGGATTCTATCATGGATAGACTAAAAGTCTTACTATTTATGGGACAAGGGCTTTAGGTTTAGTCTGAAACTAAAGCCCTTCTCCCATAAATAGTAAGAGTAAGCCCTCAGAGTCTGGACACATCAACCTATTTAGGTCGGCTGTGACCCAGCACAGCCCTCGCAGTAAACTGTTTTACTTAAAACTAGTTATCTCAGTAACTTATATTTAATAACAGTAGGTATTTAATATCTATATTCAATCTTCAAAACCACGTATTTATTTTAAAATTATTAAAATAATTAATCAAATGATGTAATACTTTGTCCACACTGCTAAGTACATCCCATGCGGTGATCGGGCGAAACTTTGTGCAGCTTTGATATGCTTACGTAATTATGAATAAACGGTCAATTACCGAGGTTAACCTAGAACTTTGGGTTACACCCACAGAGTTTGGTAACGTAATAAACTCCACTTAAATGAGTACACGTATATACCACGTTTATATACAACAAGATCCAAATTTCTGTCTAGAATTTGTTCCATTTTTGTTTGCGTATCAGTAACTACGATTTGAATATGTTATTTCAAAAATGCTTATCTGAAGCTTATGTTTATTTCAAGTGCATTAGTAATTATTAGGTCGGAAAAGGTCAACAAAGTAAAAGAAAATCACGCTTCTGTGTCCGTAAGAAGTTATACTTTTTTGGCGTAACAGAAGAAAAGTACCTAAAAATTTAATCATGTATGTAACAGGAGTATTTAAAAGCGCTTAGTAAGTAGTTTAGAAAAAACAAATTTTATTTAACTTTTAAAGACCTTATTTAATATTTTTAATCCTAATTATTGTACTGTAATTCGATAATAGTTATGAATTTTTCACGGAAACTTCAGAGGCAGTTATCGCCTAGCTTCATCATATCGTTTTCTG
Organism: Oxynetra stangelandi; assembly: GCA_018239345.1. Taxonomy (NCBI): domain Eukaryota; kingdom Metazoa; phylum Arthropoda; class Insecta; order Lepidoptera; family Hesperiidae; genus Oxynetra; species Oxynetra stangelandi. The sequence continues at coordinate 3,911 of DVPR01001482.1, read as the reverse complement.
GTTGTTGCTATGCAAACGCATCGTAAAAATTTAACATGGCTAACTTCATCATGTCATTTGTTGGCTGTTGATGTGGGTGCGCATCGTAAAAGTTTTACTCCCACAATTATCACTAACGCGCCGAAAGAAGTATAACTTCAAAAAATTATAATAAAAAATAAATTTTACAGTTACTTTTACATATATATTTGTATATACCAACAAATATTTGTAACGCTCGAACAAATTTATTTGTTTAATTTAGTTGTATTTATTACTTCAGTCATATAATTATTTTAGTACACATACAGGGTGTTCAGTAATTGCCCTAATTTGGAGCTAGTTTATGTGTTCCTAACGGTCTGCCACGGAAACTTTTTGTATAGGGAACGTGTCAGTCCGACGCAACAACGCTGGCGTTGGCGTATGCCAAAGATCGGTTTCACGAGCAGAACTTCGTCGATATCCGATATATGTATCTACTTTATGAAAGGAGGTCCCTTTTCATCGAGAAGGTACATATATCGGGCAGTTAGGAAACTACAGTAAGTTGCTTGTTGGTGGTTGGGACGTGACCGACGCGCGGCGAAGTTTCACTCCATGAGTAGAGCTTTATGAACATTCGATATAGCTATCTACGTAGTGGGGTTCAATAAGTTTCATTTTTACGGCACCTGAAGCAACTTATTCTCTATAGTACCACTTACATGTTGAAATGCTTTCATTAGGGGTTTTGAAAATCAATTTTTATTTGTTTGGTTTTTTTTACATACCATTATATACTCGTATGTTTACATTCTAAATAATAAGTGGTATCATTAAATGCACAGAAAACACCATCATAACATTACATGCATTTATATGTAGAATAATAGAAAAACAAAGATTAAACAATATTTCAAATTGATTGAATTTTGACTAATTTAATGCATGGTTAAAATAAGTATTATTAAGTATGTTGTATGAACTTACCACATACTTACACGATCAATCAGGGTTGACTGTTAGAGAATGCCATTAGAGATTAAGCACGTCTTTGTATCCCCTATATTAAGGGATAAGAATAAGTAACTTAAATTTTAAGTTTAACTACCTTTATTTTCTTAACCTATTTCCTTAGTAACATTAGTAAAGCAAACTTGAGTCGTTAATTAAACTTTATCATACATTAATCAGTTGCATTCGGCGCTTTGAAAAATGAATCTCATGCAAGTTACCAAGAAATCATATGTGGTTTCTTTCGCAAGGAAAAGCAAGCACAAGTTTCATAAATAACCCTCTAAAGAACTAATTAGACTGGAGATCCAAAAATAATTTTACTTTAATACCGTTATATTAATTGCATACACGTAATTAGGTTCTTTGTGTAATAGGTACAATACAAAGATAGAAACAAATACTAGAAATTAAGATTAAGTTGTATTTAAAACGAGGGGGCAATTAAATTAAAAGAGTCATCAGATCTTCATGGTTCACCCTTAAAGAGCATTCCTAATCAGCAATTACTTTTCAACAATATTTAAAACAGACATGAAATATTGTAAAAAAAAATCAATACAGTTTCTCTCATCTAATCGAGATATGAAATAAAAATTATATCCTAATTAATGACAATATCTTCAAAGCGAAGCCATGAAGCCAAGTTAAATAGCGGTGCGTAAAAATACAAACGCAAATTTATGCACAAGATAAATATTTCACCTTAATGAGCCCAATTTCCTCTAAGCAAACCGATCGCAATAGCGAGTTAATGAAAAAGGAGGTAATAAATTAGCCGCCGTCGAACTTGTACGAATATATTCTGGGACTTGGCGAACTCGGCTCGGTTGGCTGACGTTGTTACGATGTGTTACAAATACGTGAGAAACTTTCCCGTTCGCTGTGAGAAAGTAACAATACAAGTATTGAATAAAATGGCGTACTTTGCAATGTTCCGCCATTTATTCGCTTCGCTTTTACAAGTTTATCGTGTTGTTAAGTCGAATGAAACTCGAGCGCGCGCGACGATTTTCAGCGACTGCGGAATATATAGTGAATGGAGTTGTTTATCGTATACGCCGGGAAATGTTCGCGAAATAATGTTATTACTCGTACAGTTGAGTTTCCGTGTCGAATACCTTTTTAGATTACATAAAGGCTTAATGCACCTTATTGCACGTCTTACGCTTTCCACATTGCTTTAAGATTCTTTCGTGCGTGAGTATCATGAACGAACACAGAAAATAATAGCGCTTATTCAAATTACATTACTACGAAGTTATCGGAACGATTCAATGTTAATAAAATTGTTTGTCACCACCAGATCAATTAATACCTTAAATATTATTATTTTTTGATTACATGAAACAAAGCAAGATTGCATAATTTATTATAACAAGCTCATGTTACCTCACAAAAATATGCTTCTACTAACCGAACATTCCTTGCAGGTGGTAATAGTTAGCTGTACATATCAAATGTGAAATTTTAATGTAATTTTTCTGTACTTTACAATTTTAATTTGAACAAAAATAAGTAACGCATTGAACTCATCCTCTATTCACTAACATCAATTCTTACGCTGTGCGCTTAGTCTTAACAAATGGCAAAATGAAAATGAAACAAACCATAACATTGACTGTTGACGCTCTGGATTAGGAAGATGGATGACTGCGGACGAGCTGGATATACCTACAGCTTGTAGTTTATGAGTTTTCAATGCTCAATATTTCATTTGTTTACTACTATGTCTATTGTGCTGTACTTCTACAACCAATACCTTACACGTAGCAATGTGTGTGAGATGTCTAAAGACATTTGTATTTGTGTCTTTTGATCACCGTTCTCTACTTGGTTTTATGGAGGGAAATTTCCGAAACGCAATAATAAGTCTAAATGTGGACATGTTACATACAATTCAAGTGAAGGGATATATTTTGAGCGCTATTGGAAATAAATGTAATAAATATATCTTAGTGTTTTATCTCATACCATTATTTTATACAATTTTGTTTAAAATATACCTAGTTGTTTTATTAAGCAATAAATTTCAATAACTTTTGCCGTAGTAAACCGCAAAGTGACTTAACCATTATAGGGACAACAAACCGGCGCAGGGAAAATGGATGACTGTAAAATGCAAAGTAAATTTTCTTATATTAGAATGTACTTTACAGTACAAGTAAAAACAATATTAAACGCATTTAGTTATTTTTTTATATCACTGTACTGTAAATATATTAAGAAAATCGATAGTTTATTTGTGCAAAATATGAGTACATTTAAAGATTTAACAGAATTATTAGATCAATCCATATTTTGCGTTTTACGGCTCTCAAATGTATCAATGCAATTATAATAACAAAATTAATAGCTTATTAATTGATATTTTAATTCAAATTTATTATTATGTTATTATTATTAATTATTAGAACACATAATTCTATACAATTAGACAAATAGACGCTTAGATAATCCTTCTAATTCGCAGTTCGGATTATACTAGGATTACCTGCAACATGGGAACTACAAGACACCCGAAGCTCTGTACCTAAATTCAGGTCATATACCTAAATTCCCTAAAGCCGATACTTAGCCCGGTAGGAATCAACCCAAACGCTCTGCTGGACCAGTAATCTGACGGCTGCGCGAAATTGGCTCGCTTGGTTGATATTCAATATCTGGCGGATAAAGTAACAGCAAATGGCAAACAAATAGCAAACACTGTAAACATAATGTTATAAATGTTGAGCTGTCGGCACGTGCGCAGGGGACTAATAGTAGGAACACGTGTTGACAGGTTATGCGTGACTGACATGGAGATATGTCCGGGAATTGAAAACATACTTTTCATCGTCCGTTTTTCTTCACGCCACTTCATTTATTTCGCACGTCACTAGTATAGCCATCTTCGCTTTATATAACTGAATATTTATATTTTTGAACAGAGTCTG
>DVPR01001481.1:0-10806 GCA_018239345.1 Oxynetra stangelandi | reverse complement strand
TGATTATAAGCAATATTTTTAAGTACTATTCTCGTATCGAGGGAGGCCAAGGCTCTCCTATCTCGACCAAATAGGTCAGGCTCTAGAAGATGGGCGAGTCAAGAGTCTCCGAAACCGGCGTGTATGTACGAAGAGAATGATGAACGTAGACGAAGCACGTCAGGTTTGCAAGAACAGAGATGTTTGGCACTCCGTGCTCTCTGCCTACCCCGCTAGGGATCTGGCGTGAAGGTTATTTATTTATTTTATTTACTATTCTCTAAGATATAATTAGCGAATATGCATTCTACTTGGTATTATATGGTCCCTCCAGATCACGACCTACAATTATTTTGTGGAACTTATTAAATGGCACGGCTCCAAGTACCTTGAGGCATGGATTACACTTTAAATTAACACCACGACCTCTATGTTAATATAGCGCATAATAATATGTAGTCGACGATAAATAATTTGCTACACGTTGCTTATTAATGTTACGCTTTCGTTTTGACATAATTATGTAAATTGTATTAATTATGTTGAATTATTTTTATTACTATAAATTGTACGATCACATTCTATACATTGTAAACAATATTATCCTATTCTTGTTGTAAGCTATGAATTATTAAATCTAATTACCAGCCTAAATAACAAAGTTGGACTCCGAATTTATACTTAGTAAATGTAGTTCACAGAGTGGATGAATTATATGCCTTGATATTTTATTGAAAACAAATACAATAATCAGAACAAATACTGTCAAATAATAAAGAATAAAAGGTCTAAAGGTCTACCTGAGGGTCACCACACAAGCGTGGCTAGGATTGAGGGAGAAGTCAGATGCTTTGATTAATTTAATATGTTGGCTCTACCTTTTTTCGGGTACTTGATGCGGCCATTATAGGCATCAAGTACCCGAAAAAAGGCCAATGTAGATTACTAGATATTTGTATTATCACATAACCGCCAATGGACGCTGCAGGGCTCATATGCGAATAGTCCTACTGTCGTTGACTAGATTATTGTTATTATATTCAATATAGATGAATAGATGTCGTTGTTATGATTTATTAATAACGAGATTTTTGTATTCGTCGCCTTCTTAAAAGAAGACGTGGTCACGGTCCCAGTGGGTTTCGATCCGATCATATTTTGTGAAGTTCGGTTATAGTTCTGTTTTTATGTAAACTGAATGCTAAAGAACGTATTTTGTCTGCTCTCATCTGCCTTTAACATAATCACGCAACAATTACTTGCAATAACTCGCGAAATATATCTTCTGGAGTTTCAAAGACAGTTGAAATACCTACTCCTAACCGCTATCTTGTGAACCAACACCTGGATCTCAAATAATTTAAACGACTTTGCTACACGAAATTAGACGGGTAAAGTTAATTTGGTTGTAAACGTCGAAGTTAAACTCGGCGCTTACTCTCCCTTTGTCTTTATTCCAACGAAATTAGGGTGAGAGTAATTGTGGGGCGCTTTTAGGGCGGAATCGTCGCCTTAACGACAGGCGTATACGGTAAAACGGCAAATGGCACTGAAAATAGTCAAAATAAATTACGCATTTTCAATAATTATTCAAATCAATACGTAGTGGCGCTGTGTAATCGAGTTTCTTAATTATTAAATACACCAGCTATAAATCATGTCACAAAAATTTCATCTCAAGATGACTAATGAGATTAGCGATCGTTCATGTTTTTCAATACTGACTAGTCCGTAATGTCTGTTGCAATTTCCATATCGTAATTTACATTGGAAACTGCACAACATGTGCTAAGAAGCGTCGGGTCACGTTTGCAAAGCGTAACTCATAGTGGTAGTAAATGGGCATAGAGTGACATTGCCTTTTCATTGAAGACACTAGAAGGTAAGCCATCTTATTTATGGTTTTATGATGTTTTTACGATCGACCGTAAAAAACTATATACAGGAATTACATTAGTTATATCTAATCTACGACATAGAATCTATATTTCTTGTTTTTATCGTTCAGTTCATGCATATTTGCTATAAACATGATTAAATCCGCTTTTTGAGTAGGTATATGGAATTTTCTTATTGAAATCTGCTCAGTTTATTGATGTCAAAATGAAAATAAATATTTTTACTTTTACAAGAATAAATATGAATTAATTAGAAATTTGAATATTCTATTAAATATTTACTGCGTTGAAATAAGTAGATGTTAAAGTTCTATAAAGCTAATAATAAATAGCTAAGTTCAAAAAGTAATAATCGACATCGAGTTGGAAACATTAACTCCGACACATTTAGTAAAAAAAATATGGAGCAGTTAGTTGCTAATGAAATCCTAAATGTTATGAATGACAGATAGGAGTAAACGCAATGGTAGAAGAAAACAATGTTATTATCAACAAAGCAATGTAATAAAGGAACCAAAGTCTATTTACCGGTGGTAAAGTCACCGGTGTGGTGGGTATTTCCTCCAAGTTTCTCGGTTTGTACTCGAAGGATCTGATGTAGTACAGCAAGAGAGCCAACGGCACAGCGAGAGCAGAAATGGCGCCCAGCAGTGCTGCCAACAGCAGCCACGTCCAGTCCGGCATGATTGATTCTTCTAGCGTAATTAACTGGCAAACAAAATGCATCAAAAGTCAAGTAACATAGTAAATAGCATTATATTAAATATTCCTGAAAAAAGAAGCGCTTAAGGAAACGTTCACACCTTACAGTTTTTAATAGTGATTTTCAATACGTATAAAGTCTTCTAATCCACATTTCACCAGCGTGCCAAACGATGGCCTGAACTCTTCCCATTCTAAGAGAAAATTCGAGTCCAACAGTAAAAAATAAAAGCTTTGATGATGATGATAGTAGAAAAGATTGTTTTACTTCGATTGTAAGCAGGTGGTTGTCTTCGGGAGTAGCAAAGCATTGTAGTTTCTAAGCAGAATTTTTGTTCTGTGGTCACCAACCAATAAACACAAGATGCCCTGCCTGTCCACTTTTTACTTCTATATCCTAAAATAAATATGAAGACTTCCTGTAAATAAACATTATCTAGTATTTCTGGGAATGCCTATCGAGAATTAGTGGAGTTTCCTTAAATATCAAAAGTGTAAATGGTGTAAGGTGTGTCGGCAAGTGTAAAAGGTCTGATTATGTATACCTAATTAACTTGTTTATTTTGAAATTAAATCTGCTATAGAAATGAAAAACATAAGTGATGCAACCAATGTGCTTACTTAAAAAAACACGCATGCTCTATTTCTTATTATGTAAACGTATTCAAACTGTTGAAATATTGTGCCAATTAGGCACCTGCCCTTCATAACGAATTGGAAAGAACTGTGTAAGAGATGAGCTGATTGTAATCAGCGTACCCACATGCACATGTAAAAAATTATGAAAATGCGATAGAGATATTATTTCCAGTGATTGTAATATATATAAAAAAATTAAACTTTAATTAGGAAATCTTCAACTAGGCCTCACATTTTTTTAAACTGAGATCATTTGTAAATAATATGGCTATTAGGTAACAAACGTATGTACTCGTATGTAAGTATATAAGAACAATGATTTTAAATTGCTTTTCCAATTTAAATTGCTCTTATTTAAGCTCGGTTCTCGGATACTTATATATTTTGACAAATAGCCCTTAACAAGGGCAAAGTGTTGATGAATTATTAATTACGCGTCCATACGATATCATTAAATACTCCGTAGAAACACGTAGTGTCAATAAGTTTGTAGCGTAACATTAATATTTTGCTCGAATTATCCTGAATGATTGTATGTTGTAATGATTAAATCATACACCTATTATGTGACAGTAATTTAATTTGATTTAAACTTATTATTCACTTTAACCACAGAAGCACCAACGAAAATTGTTCGCGATGTTATTATAAGCACCAAGAAGCACAATAATACAATAGTAGCAACCGAAAGAATCATTCCTCCCCGCCCCATCATCCTACATATAGGGTAAGAGAAATACTTTTAACCCTGAGGCGATTCTAGATTGGGAGCGATCGAGTGTAAAGTGAAGCAATGCCCGACGAGGGCGGACCTTAAATGGCTGGCCTTTAGGTACAAATATTCAAGACAGTTTCCGTGCCTCGTAAAGCACGACAATCGATCAGTTCCGGTTGTTATTGTTGTATAATATGGATCTTGTTAAAGGCCTTATTAAAACATTTAACAAATGTTTAGATCGACGACACCTATCTCCATCAAACCGCACTGGAGCAGTGTGGTTGAGTATGCTCCAAGCCTTCCGTAATTAATCTAAGCACAATAGTGGCACGTAAAAATGATTGTAGTCAGGTTTAGAATCGATGAATAATCAGTTGCTTTATAATTTTTTTACACTAATTTGATATTCCATATTATATATTTCAGATTATTTTGCATACCTAAAGGAGACGCTAAAGCAGAAGACTACAAGAAGGCTCAATTATCTGTACGTAAATCTTGAGAAAAAGCTCCCTATGGAAAATATTTGTAATTCGAAAATATAAGAATATGTCGTTAGTTTAAAAGTATATGTAATAAAATACTTAAAATTCACAGTCTCAGTCTGGGATACCGTACATCATAGGCGCCAGGAAATCATACTCACATACATACCAAGAACAGAGAAGTGAATTCAACGTTCATTCATACATACTTGTGGTATAACTCAAAGCTCAATTCAATTTAATAATCTTTTTAATCAGGTACAATTGAAACAATCGCTGCTTAATTTGCCCACGTGATGGAGGAAATAATAAAAGAGTTAATACCTATATGAAATAAGGTCAAACGATTTAGGTTTGGTTTGTAAAACGTAAAATAAATTTTCAGTTCTATATAGGTAAAGCACTGTAAAGTGCTTGATTTGAGTTTCCGTATTATTTCTCGTTAACACCATCGTTAAGTAGAACTAAATACTAAAAAAACATTCATAAAAAGTTGATTTTATTTTTGTTTATGCCATTTATTCTATATTGCTCTTGTTCTATCATTATTTATTATAAGATTTTGTAATACTTACAATCACAATAAATAGTTACTACTACGAGTTTCTTTTTTTACTGTTTCATTCCTGCTAGATGACTATAGATCATTGAGTTCTGGAAGTACTATTATGAAAGCTCAGTATTAAAATTGTTTAAGAAACGAACAGTAGCAAACACTGTAAGCACGACAAATTATTTCATAATTTAAATTGTACTATTTATTAAAATGAAATACTAACTGAGGCATCATTAGTCAAAGGGCGGAAGTTAAATGGATTATCAAAAGATGCCCACCCTTACGGGTATGTACATAGGTAACTTTGGTTGTTCATGTTTCTGTTCACTAAGCCCTCAGGGAGGTCAGTCAACTTATTTATGGAGGAACTGCAATCTGCATAGATACGAAGCGATAGATAGCCAGTGACCAGGGAAATAGAAGATTGCAGCCATTACTCTTGTCACCATTGTGTAGATGTTCCTTTGTTCGTACAAACGTTGTGGATTTATGAGAAATAAATAATAAAATTTAATACGTATTATATCGTTTTTTCTTCAAACTAAGAAGCCTTCGAATCATTTTATAAATATAATCCTTTAATATAAACTGCCATTGTCAATTTTATGATGATAACATTTATTTCTATGCCAAGTTAACATCAATGTATAATATACAGATTTCCATTAAATTGAATAATTCCAATAAGGCGGCCCGTGAAGGCGGAAGCGTGAAGGAAAACCTCGAATCATGACAGTCTTATGGAAAATTATTCATACATTTTTCGCGGCATTCACGTTGCCTAACATAAAGGTAGGGTTAGGCCCAATTATGTAAAACAAAGCCAAAATCCTTGCAAATTGTAGAAAAATCAGCCGAGGCGCTTTAAGTAGGTAATGCTAAAACGATGCTGAAATATAAAATGCGGTCGAGAATTCATGTTGGTTTTGCAAAATATCAATTCTGAGAAAGAATTGAAATGTAACAAGTAGTTAGCGATTCTATTTTTTCAGGCCAGATACTCGAGAAGGTTTGCTCTCAGATCTGAAGGGTATGTTTAGGAGTGACGTGCACAAGAGACACTCAACGTCCTTGTTGTTCGAGAGCTCTATCGGTCGCGCAACCATTTATATTTCATACAATAACAAACTTGACTTGACATACAAATAACTTGTTTGAATACATGTTTATATATCTCAAAAGGTTTGATTTTTGTATATTCTCTTATATAGGCTTCGTAGTTTTCAGTACGTTACAGTCGGGATACAATGTTCTTACGTTATTTGTATAAGTGCAAAACCTAAAGTCCTTCGAAATCATGCTATGGTAAAGTTGATTCTTCTCAATACTTTTAATTTCGTATAATAGCACAGCGGTGTTCAAGGTTTTTTTTCCTGTTGCAAAAATTTTGATAGGTAAAAACCTGAGCAGATTTAAAAAAATTAAGGGATTTTAAAAAATCCCCTAATTTCGTGCACAATTATATCCATGCATAATTATGTCAAATGCTTACAACATTCTAACCGTACTAAGCACTACTTTCACAATATGTGGTTCGTTTTTAATTAAATAAATTGTCACAAACTATGTACGAGTACACAAAAATATTCTATTTGGTATAATCCATCCATAGTCATTCTATAAAATTATTTCCAACGGCAAGTCGTCGAGATGTCGATAGGTTGTTAATAAAGTCTACTTTCTAAAATAGATTTTTTATGTAATTTGGATCGCAAGTTTACAGATGTCAACAGAAATGTTATTGTTGTTGGTAACGTAATATCAGTAACGTGTTAATTGCGTAATAGCCTGGTAACGTATCTATCTATCTATTTATTGACCATATATTGGGACATACTAAACGCAAAAAACGAATTTGTGTGTATTAAAAACAACTAGTTTGATTAGATACTAGGTGAAAATCTATTGCGAAATGATGAATTAATTGGTATACAATAAAATATTGCTCTTTCTTATATTTGGGCGTCAGCAAAATGATTAATATATAACTAGATATTCGTTTTGGTTCTACATTTAATCAAATAACTATTATGATATATAATCCTGGAGACTACCGAGTCCATGAGATATAAAATATTGACAAGATTTGAAACATTATATTAAAAGCAAACAAAGATAGCGACAAAATTTTATATGATTTGTCATCAATTCATCACTAAAGTATCTAACATTTCTATAAATTAAATTTTTTTTGTAATAAAATTTTAATATTTTTTGTGACGTAGCATAAAGCGTGCAATCGTAACAAAGATTGGGTATGCATTTATAACCCAAAAAGTCTCACAAAGATTGAGAAAAATATTATTCGACTGAAATTAGGTAGGTGATTGCGACAAAAACAAACTGGGCTCACAAGAAAAGCATAACAACCGTGCGTCTAGTTAGTGAAACCACTCACCTGCTAACAGATTTACCTAAAAACAACTTGCCCTAGATAATAATCCATGATCACTAAACAACAATTGACATGAAACTATAAACTTCTTATATGATTTTTATTTTGACGTGTTTACTAAAGGGAAGGCGGATTTTCAGGTGAAAATAAAAGTGATTTCATTTTACGATGCCAGCCGGTAACCGGCGGCGCTTGAAGTTTCCTTTACAACTGATGTTCTAGGTATTTGATATAACACAAAAGCTGACAGAGCATGCGCGGGCCCTCGCCAATTTGACCGGCGTTCAGAGAAGCTATTGAAAGGCCAACGCTGAAAGGTGTTTCGTACTGTTGTCTATATTATTCGTATTACAACCCAAAATACCTGTTGCCGTAATTAATAATATATTTTTAGAACCAAATAAAAGGTTAAAGTTGAAAAGGAGATTGATCTTTATCATTGACAACCGTCGTTTACATAATTTGATAAACGACACGGACGTCCTAACGCCGCTGAAGGACGCTTGCGCGTCAAGTCGATCGATAGGCGCCATATTTGACCAGTAACAACAACGAGTAGATACAATTACACAGGTAGATTGTGAAAATTAAATAGTATCGATTTGCTTAATTAGAAAATAATTTAATGATATGAAGGAATAATTGAGTGAAATGAAATTTATGTATATTAATTACATAGTAATTTATATCTACATAATAAAAAAAGGAGCAACTTCAATAGAGATATTTGGTTTTGATGTTGTAATATTTTAGTAGCATTTCTGTTTCCTTATTTCATGTGACACACCCTACTAGTCGTTTTTTATTTTCTGACACAGTAGCATGTCATTTATTGTAAGAATATTTAGATATATAATCGTAAGTAATTTTTACTTTTTATATTATTACGACTGTCTCTTATGTCGCTACTCCAATAAATAAATAAATACACTTCATATTAATCCTTACCCCTATTATTTCAATTCTAACAAATCAGTTAATAGTCTTTGACATTTGGTGGTAAAGTTTAGAATTTGCAATTTGTTACTTGGTAGGTAAATCCACACAATTAACCACGAGTTTTTATTTAAAAGACAAAATGTATAATCGCATTTAGATATCTGCCAATATCTTCCAAGCCCTTAAAGAAATATTTTAACATTACTTATGGAGAATCCCATCTACACTGCACCTAGATCTCGGTTTATACGAAGTACTACACAAACCATCTCTCCATCTAACACGTACCTACATGGTGAAAAATCCCTTATAAAAAATTCATGCAGTGAAAATGAACCTTAAAGACTGCTCGCTGTGTTGCGAGGTATAAAAATGATGACGATGATATCACATACTAAAAATGGTGAAACCCACAATGAGTCAACTTAATCAACTAAAGTATTAAATAGCCACAAAATCTCGTGCTTCGCCGCGAAAGTTATTTTTATATTTTCTATTGAATCAAGTGACACACGCAAAGTTAGTTATACAGGTACAACACACGTTGCTCAATGAAACTGTTCATTGATATTTATGCAAGCAGCTGCTATATTGAAGACCATTGTAACATTTAGAAAGGGTAACAAACCCGCCAACGAAGGGCGGAGAGCTAGTAGCTATAACGTTCAATATTAACTTATTTAGTAATATTCATATTTATGTATCGTTATAAACAATGTTGTTATCATGATCAGATAGATATATTGGTCGCATAAAATGACTTTTTTAGAGTTAAGATATCGGCGAATATAAGTTTTTTATTAAACTATACGTAGCCTAGTATAGTAACAGTATGTTCACAGATAAAATTTGAAACTGTGTCCTATCGTTGCTAAATATGGGAGATTTTATGGACTATCAACAGGCCTTTGCTAATTATTAAAAAATTGACGCCACAATTTCTATACTGCGGAAACAGGAAATGTCCTTTAATGTATCATGCTTACCAACCTTAAACGGACCATATATGAATTCTATTCTACTCAATATTAATCTCTCATGTATTATATTCATTCGAACCACTGACTAGGCAGTTTATACTCCGGTTACTAGTAGTACCTATGTCCATTGATCCAGTTGTCCTTTAGGTCGCTCGGTGTCACTGTGAACAAAGGCTTTGTAACAGGAACATTTTATTGCAATGTTTAAAGAAAGCCATATTTTAATTATTAATGATTTATAAATTTTAATTTATTAATTAATATGATAATAAACTCATAAAATAACAATCCGAACGCAGTATGAATTTATTTTACACAGTGAAATATTTTTCTATGAACAAATATTTTAATCAATAGGAGTTAGGTTTTAATATATTATGTGCCATGTATAGTCCAGAGTGCTAAGGTACAAAGTAAAAACGCTAGAAGATTTTTTATACATTTATTCGCAACTTTTAATGACAAATATATTTTTCGATAAACGAACACGATACATTAGAGCTCTACGAGGAACAATCGCGCCTACAAACAAAGTTGAACATCCAAACGCAAAGTTACCAAGGTAACTGCATTGAACTCTTTTTAATAAGATCTGATTGATTTTTATTTTAAAAATCTTTTAGTTTGCAAATTTCCAACATCATAATGTCTATAATACAATAGTAAAAATAATTTTATTTATGCACGCATAATGTTATTATATCACTATTCTTTCTTATACGTGATTACCCAAATAATATCCGCCCCTAAGTTTTTAAGCAAACATCGACATGGAATAACAGACGCTACTCAGCTATAAACGCATCGCAACTTAACATATGACCGTTTCGTTCTTCTTTATTTGCTTTGTTCTTCTGTTTTCTATCTTTTAATGTTTTTATTGAAACATTAAATGTAGACGACATTATTCATACTGTTAATAATATAATCAATTAACATTATATGTTTCAAACGATCACGAAAGTTGGAAATTTGCTTAAATCCAAATAGCTACATTTCTTAATTTTTTCTCCTTAAAATAAATAAATTTTCATAATTCTAATATAGGTTTTGTCGTTTAAGCGTCAGACAGAGCTGCTACGCCGGGAAGCACTTTACCTGTAAACAAGATTAAAACATTTAAACTTCAAAACAAATATTCGCTTGTAATAGGACGAAAATCGGCTAAACTTTATACATATATAAAGGTGACAATTAATACATTAAAAATTCCCATGTTATTGCAAGATAAAGAAATAGATATAGGAGTCATTTTATGTAGTTACGGTAGTTAAGCAGTACATATTTTTATCCACTAAGTGACATTCTTTTGTTGACTAAACTAACGCTTCAACTGACGTGACTTTTTTAGTAACCGGACTCATTTCAGACCAAAAGAAACCACTTTTTCACAATATAAAATAAATAAAATATATAACCGTCACGCCAGGTTCCTAAAGGTGTAGGCAGAGAGCACGGAGTGCCAAACATATCTGTCCTTGCAAACCTGACGTGCTTCGTCTACATTCATCAGTC